>KV751377.1:5763763-5777436 GCA_001698575.1 Mola mola | reverse complement strand
TGAACTTCTTCAATAATAAAATTATACTTGTCAGAGAAAATATCCTACACTTTACAGATTCTAGTTCAGCAACAGGAATTATAGAGGCCATTATTAGTCTTGATGTGTGTTTGGAAAGCTTCCATCCAATTGACCTTCATTAACTAACGACAACATTATCTTCATCTAAATCATTAACCTGTATACTAGATCCCAAACCTACTAGGCTGCTTAAAGACGTTTTACCCTCAGTTAGCGCTCCACTACTAAATATTATCAATCTATCCCTTGTAACAGGTTATGTGCCCCAGTCTTTTAAAGTAGCTGTAATTAAACTGCTCCTAAAAAAAACCTACCCTAGACCCAGAAGTTCTAGCCAACTATAGACCAATATCCAACCTCCCCTTTCTTTCAAAGATTGTAGAGAAAGCAGTAACTAAACAACTATGTAGCTTTCTTCAGGATAATAGTCTATTTGAGGAGTTTCAGTCAGGTTTTAGAAAGCATCACAGCACAGAAACGGCATTGGTAAAAGTTACAAATGACCTCCTCACTGCATCTGATGAGGGACTTATCTCTATACTAGTCTTATTAGACCTTAGCGCAGCTTTTGACACTATCGATCATCACAACTTACTACAGAGGATGGAAAACCAAATTTGCATTAAAGGATCTGCTTTAAGATGGTTTAAGTCCCACCTATCTGATAGATATAATTTTTTCTCATGTTAATGATGAATCATCCGGATATGACAAGGTTAGTCATGGAGTCCCACAAGGTTTTCTCACATTTTCTAATAATCGACAAAAAAACAAAAGCCCCTTTTAAATGTCTTATTAACAGTACTGATTCAAGGTCTGTAGAAAAGCCTGGAACAGGATTTAAAACACAGCTCGTTTAGTTTAATGTACAGTGCCGCTCGTTGTTTTCACATCACATCCTCAAGGCACATGAGATCAAAGTGGGCGGAGTCACACCAACGCTGTTCAGTTTAAAGAAGGGAGAAATGTGTGATCTGTACATAACGGAACAATGCAGGCATTTAGTACACACACACAAACAAACATACGAGGCGGGTCAAAAAGTATTTGGACAGTGGCACTGTTTCGGTTATTTTTTCTCTGTGCACCACAACAGTGGATTTGAAATGAATCAATCAGGATGTGACTGACATGTAAACTTTCAGCTTTAATCTGAGGTGAATCACAATAGTGTCACATTATTCTTGACGGATGATGCAGATTAAAGGTCTAAAGTTGATTCCAAGTGTTGAACCTGCATTTGGTATTTGTTTAGTGAAAGTCTCAATAGGAGGTTCAAAGAGCAGGGTTATGACATGGGCATGGATGTCTACCAGAAGAATTGCTCACTGTTGTTTACTGTTGATGGAAGGATCAGGATGAATTCTGAGGTGTATAGGGCTATACTCTCTGCTCACATCCAGACAAATGCAGCAGAACTGAGAGGACAGAGCTTCGCAGTGCAGATGGGTAATGATATTGGTATTGATATTCTTCTGGCCGAGTCAGTCACATGAGCTCAACCTGACAGCAGCTTTTCAGTTCCTGAAGAAATAACTGAGGGCAGAAAGACCCAAAAGTAAGGACCTGAAGGTGCTACAGTGAGGGACTGATCCTTACTCAGAACGTCTGCAGGGAGGAACATCAGCATGTGGTGATGTCCGTGTGTTCCAGAATTCAGGCAGACACGGATTGCAGAGAGTTTTCATCAAAGTGTTGAAAACTACAGTTACATTTATGCTTATGTTGTCTGGTTACCTTTGAGCCCCTGAAGATGGAGAATTTTGTGTATAAATTACTTTAATTCCAAAATTTATTACACCACTCTTTTGATTTACCTTGAATTAAAACTAAAAGCCGACACATCAGTCATATCGGAACTGATTCCTCTCAGATTTACGGTTGTGGTGAACAGAGGCAAAATGAAAGAAACTGTGTTGCTCTCCAAATACTTATGGACCAGACTTACACAGTTTGCCACAGCCAAGCGTAAACAAGGAATACATAGGGATAATTGAGGACAAATACCCCCACACTGAAAACAAAGAGAATTGTCTTGCAGGGAAACAAACGTATGAATCTCACCAAGGATCTTGCTGATGTTGGAGTTGTGCATGTCGGGGAAGGTCTGCAGGATCTTCCTCCTCTCATCTTTGGCCCACACCATGAAGGCATTCATGGGCCTCTTGATGTGGGGCTCACTGCTGTTCCTGCCCCTGGACTCCCTGAACACTCGAGCCTCCGTGACGCTAGTCCCTGTGAAACATGGACATCATCTGTAAGGTTGAGCTGAAAAGCACAACATCACTTCCACGTAAACTGAACAGTTTCTCAGTGTCCGAGCTGCTGACTTGACTGACTGGAGACTAAACTGCCATGAGCGCTCCCTCTCTCCTCAATGCCTGTAACCAGGGCTGCATTCTGGGTAACCGGTGGGCTTGGAGGAAACAGACTTTATAGTTCAGAGAAGGGAATGAAGTAAAAATCGGAGAATTCTCATTTACGCCAGTCTTCACTGATCAATAACTCTAACCGGCATATTGCCTGTCCCTGTGTGTTTTGTACGTAGAGGGATGTCGCAAGACGGAAAATTCCGCCTCTCATGACTGAATCCCAGGGGTAAAACACTAAATTTTTCATACTCAAATGTTAACATTAACATGCTATTCAGTTGAGGAGCTTCACCGAAGCTTCCTGAGGAGCACAATAAATATTTGTGTTGACTGAAAACCTGAGCGTTCTGTCCTTCCGCAAGATTCCTTCTTTACTGTGGGATTCCGAGCTGAGAGAGCCCTCCAGTGTAAATAATTGTTCCTAGGATTTCCAAAATTAATCTGGGAGGCAGAGCCTTCAGGCCCCTCTTCTCTGAAACCAGTTCCCACCTCAGGTCCAGGGGGCAGACAACCTCTCTATGTTTAAGAGTAGCTTAAAACCTTCCTTTTTGCTAAAGCTTATAGTTAGTGCTGGCAAAGGGCAGCACATAGCTACACTGCTATAGGCTTAAACAGCCAAAGGAAATCCCATGATGCATTGAGCTCCTCTCTCTATCTCTCTCGAATTATTCCTGTCGCAGTAATGCTTGTTTCTAACTTCACTCCTTTCCTGAAGTCCCTGTGCTTTTTCCTCCCACAGGTTCCTGTGAAATACGGACGTGGTTCATCTGTGTGCAGCCTGCTGGCTGGTGGCGAGTTGATCATGTGACTCAGAATCGTGGATCAGGATCATCTTCCGCAGAGAAGAGAGAACTGTGTGGCTTGGATCTCAATCTGGATGCCCCAGTGCCATCTGGATCCATGGATTATATCTCTGGATCAACAGACTACACCTGCTACACATCAATTAGACTATACATATCTCTGGCTTCATAAAGTATAAGTCACATCCTCTTTGACTTACAGAATTCATATATTTTAACATGCATCAGCTTCCGTTCAATAAATTATACAGACCACTGGATTTATGGATTTCATGCGCTCTAGGACTCAAGGACTTCATATATTTTAACATGTGCTAGTCAATCATTTGTTATTGTCATGTTGTTGTGTTCTGTCCATGTGACATCTATGTCTCATCTGTATGCTGTAGGAAGAAGGATCCTCCTCTGTGGCTCTTCCTGAGGTTTTATTTTTCCCCCTGTTCAGTGTTCTTTAAGTTCTCCCTCGCCCTGTCTGAGGGTCTGAGGGCAGAAGTGGTCACATCTCTACAGTTTGTAATAGCCATCTGAGAGAATTTGTTATTTGTGATTTTGGGCTATACAAATAAAATCTGATTGATTGATTGAAGTGGGGCCCCTTTTGTGGGGCCTGAGTCACGAGTCATCAGTCTAAAAAGAACACACAGCATCTGACTACTATTCGTTCCTCTTACATCTCTCTATCCTTACATTTTCTTTCCAACCTTTCACTTCATGTGTTCTGATTGTCTGTTTGTAAAGACCAAACTGAAATGAGGGCATGATTGGTTCTCACCATCCAGATCTTCTGGCCTGGTCAGGTCGATGACCCGGTGGACCATCTTCCCGGCATCGTCTCCAAGCTTCCCCAGGTGCTGGCTCAGGGTCTCATAATGCAGCCGTTCCTGTAAAACAATAAACAGAGTGATGGGTTATCTTAAGCTGCCGACATGATGCAGCTGTTACAGTTTATTTACGTCTGCTCTGCGTTTCTGTAAGTCTGCAATCATTTCAATCGACTGAGTGACAATAAATCTGATGTGGAGGAAAGTCTAACAGCTTTTTTAGATAAAGAATACATTGGTCGTGATGGTGGTCATGTGATATGCTAACAGCACTAATCAACCAGCAGTGTCCTCCACAGCATCCCCCACCACGCTCTGATCGGCCTCCCGCCTGCAATCCACTTCTGAGACAAATCACTTCCACAAGCGGCTTCTGGGCCGTCCAGCTAAAATTACTCGACCGCACTACCAAACTGTGGTGGAAAACATCGAACCTCCTCCTCTCCTTTCTTTTCATCTCTTCCCTCCCTCCTTTTCTCCTCCTTTCTCTGGTGACAGAGGCATTTTGTTTGACGCAGGGAATGGTTCCCTGGTGAAGTCATGCCGCGGTAGCCGCTGGCACAGTCGCTGGAACTTAGTGTGTGTGTTTAAGGATGAGGAGTCGACGCAGGCCAATGTCAGCACGACAGCAGGGCTGTAATCAGGCCCGCCACAGAACATGTGCCTGGGCAGCGCCATGCTCACCGCAGGAAGTAACCGCCTAACAAAGGGCTGAGGAAATAAGAGACAGAGAAAAGAAGAAGAAAACAGACAGAGTGCAGTGTGAATCTCTTCCTAAATGTTGGAATAATAATTGTAATAAAAGCAGTTCATGATGATGCTCTCAGACTTTTGGCTGCTCTTCCCACACTAAATCTGAGTGTATATTAAACGTGGAATTGAAAATTGGTCTGTATCTGATGTAAATATTATGTGCTGTGATATTTAGTAGCACAACTGCAGACTTGTAAAAGCACTTTGACGACACTTCCTGGTTAAGAGTGAGAGATACTACGGCATGGAGTTAAGCTTTGAGCGAGGTACGCTGATTAACAGCAGCAGGGTCAAAACGTTCAGAAATTCCATGCAATCTGTCAGCGTTAGGTCTCTTTGAAGGTTCTCATGGCAAACACAATAAGGAGCCATCATTACTTTGTTTACTAGAGATTGATTTAGGTTTGGCTGCTGGATTGAAACTGGATGTGTGCCTTTTGGACCATTCTAGACTTTTGGACTTTCTTTTTCATGAAAGTAATTTTCTTTTTGCTTCTTGAAAAGTTTGTTGTCTTCCACTCTTTTTCTAGACGAATTGCCTGACTGAAAACAGTCTTCCTGCTGCTCAGTCAAGAAGAAGCTTGCATTTAGGAAAAGCGACAGAATCGGAATAGACAGTTCATATTTGATTTTACATAATTACTTAATCCAGGTTTGAGCTTGACCAAAAAGAGTAAAAGGACTGCATTAAACACGATGAAAGTTCTGTGCAAAGATAAATAAATCTAATGTTAAATTACATCAACAGGTAACGTATATTTCTTGACATCAGAGAATACGCTCTCTGGGTTCTGCCTGGTCCCCTCTTGGAGTTGCTACGGTGAATCTCCAAACATTGATTTTTTTTTTTTTTTTTTTTAATCCACACCGTATTGAGCTCATCACCACAGTTACAACTCAGTGACTGCCAGCACGGCGTGCCTCCAGCTGACCCAAAACCATTTTGTGTCTCCTCCCACCAATCAAGTTTGGCAACCTTCTCACTCCTCAACATGGTGACTTTCATGTTTTCATCCAAACATGTGTTGAGCAATCTGTCCAAAATTCAGCATTTATTTTTACGTGGGATTAGAGAGTGTTTCAGGTCTTTTTTAAAAAAAAAAAAAGACACACAAACAGACATGATCACAGACGCACAGCAGTTATTTCAATGAGCTCTGGCAGCCACAGGCCAGCTGAAAGCAACGTAAGCGTAAGGTGATACTTAACAATGCCACTAACTGGCCAGCCTCTCGTTTGTGCACCCGCTATAATGACATTAACACACACACAGAGGAGATCAGATTTCAGCTCTCAGGGAAAAGTGTGTGTTGTTTGTGCTTGAAATAAATGCTATGGGACAAATAAACACAAACACATGTTCAACGTCACAGCGATGGCTCCTTTGAATCAAATCAAACAGTAAATATCTCAACGTTCAGCTGTCATCCCTTCAAAAAGCCTCAGACGCTGTGAGAGTACACTGTCCTGACCCAGACCCACTGAAATCCCTAGTAAAGAAAGCAAGCTGGTCTCCGGAGTTGGAGCGGGTGAGTCACGCTCTCACAACCCAGCAACTTCAGTCCATGAATTGTTAGAGACAGAGCAAAGACCGAGCGGTTTAGGAAAAAACACATACACAAAATAAGGCGTTTCAAGCTAAAAGAAATTGTCTTTCGGCTGCTGTTGTTGGTAACGAGGAACAAACAGCATGTCCCTGAACCGGAAACAATTACTTTGAGGCTTTCCAAATCAGCAATTCATGAGGAGGCCTGGAGCTGAGAACCAAGTGACTGCACTGCTTTGCTTTACTTCGATGGAGAAAAAAAAGACGTCTCTCACCTGATTATGATCATTTCATAAGGCTACATTAATCTTTGAAAACAACTTACAGTAAATCCAAACAACTACAATTTCATTGCTATGCCAATGATACCCAACTCCATATCTCCACAAAAACCCTCATTCCTGTCATTTTAAGAGTAGGACTAAAACATTCCTTTTTGATAAATCTTATGGTTGGTCTGGCCTGTCTGACCCTTAGTTATGTTGCTATAGCCTCAGGTTGCTGGGGAAACATTCCATGATGCACTGAGCTCTCTTCCTTCTCTCTTCTCTGGATTGCCCAGCCTAGCAAATGGACTACAGTGACTTCTGGACCAACATTCTATACCCATATTATATCTTGATTTATAGACTCATTTGAACTCAAACATTCTTGATAAACTGTTATTGTCATGTTGTTGTGTTCTGTACAAGTGACATCTACGTCACGTTTGTCCGTCCCAGGAAAAAGGTTCCCTCCTCTGTGGTTCTTCCTGAGGTTTCTTATTTTCCCTGTTTAGGGTTTTTTAAATGTTTCCTCACCCGGTTCAAGGGTCTAAGGGCAGAGGATGTCACATCTGTACAATTTGTCAGAGCCCAGTGAGATAATGTGTAAATTGTGATTTTGGGCTGTACAAATAAAATTTGATTTGATTTGATTCTCTTTGCCCTAAAACTGCCTCAGCGACGTAAAAACGATGAACAGCAACTTTCACAAACTCAACTGCAATCAATCTAAAACCTCATCACTAGCCCCAAATCCCCTGTTCTCTTTTCACTCAGCGTAGATGGTCACACAAGGGGGAGCCCTTGAAATTGGGATGCAGGATGAAACGCCAGGATCATCCTGGATCCCAACCTTTCCTTCAAATCACTCATCAAGAACTTGATTTTAAGATGTGAACCTCACCTACTCAGCATTGTCATTGCCTCAATGATCCCGCCCACCTCACAATGTATAGCACTCCTCCACTGACGCTCTACCACAAATTCCCCACCCCTCTTGAGGCCCCTCCCACCAAACACTCACAGCTCAACCACCCACAACTGCCCCCGCCCCTGAGACGCCTGCAGCCTGATTGGTACGCCTCTGCTCTCTGTATTCTCTACTCCTCTCTGACTGTCTTGTCTGTCTAACCCTAACCCTGTTCCTTTGTTTTTCATCTAAAGCGTCATCGTGATTTTAAAAAAGTGAAATATAACTTACATCAATTATAATATTATTATCAATAATACTTAGGATTATTCATTGGTTCCAGCTGTTGTATAAACTAAGTTGATGAGTTTTTCATTGTTTACTCGTGTAATGACTAAAAAATTAAACTTGCAACCCTGTATATTATATAATTTGCCATATTTTAGATTAGTAGTTTTCCTCCAGAAAATGGAAACGAGTCCCAAAAAAATGAAAAGTAGCCTCTTGGAGTGCATCAATCACTGGTGGGTTCAAAAGTTCCACCCTTCCCTGACGCCTTCCTCACCCAGGAGAGCTGATTCCATCACGTTCCATCATTTTACTGAACGTCTGATTCCTCCTATTAGCTGATATGAAGTCACAAACTCTAACCCCCTGAGGCAAGGATCCCCCCCCCGCCTGTGAAGGGCTTTTATATTTATTGTATTTATATTTTTAAATGGTTTACATAAAGATTCCCTCAAGACATGTCAGAAGATGTTTTGTACATAAATTATAGTGCACAAAAGAGGAATAAAATGATACCTTTAAAAAGTACAGTAACGGAATGTTCGAACCAGCTGGTGTCACATGACCTGAGGATTACATACATTCGTGTAGTTTGCGTGGACGAGTGCATGCAGATGTTTATATTTAGTGTATTCCTGCCACCTGCTGCCCTCTGACCTTGTTGCCGTTGTTGAGGCTCATGTTGCTGAGGGCCGACAGTTTGGCCTCCAGACTGTGGTGTCCTGGCTGCTGCTGCTGCTGGATCTGCTCCCTCATGCTCCGAGCCTCCTGGATGGCTTTCATCACCGCATCCTGATCCCCAAACAGCGCAGTGGAGTTGAGGCTGGACAGGATGTCTGGGAGGGTCAAAGCAGAGAGACTTAAGAGACCAACCTCCAAGTTAAGGACTGAATATACAAAACAACCCGTTCTCCCTCCAGTTTCTCAGTTATTGACGTTTTCCTGCACATCCAGACGCTGAAGTCGCCCTTTGGTGTCAAGTCTACATTGCTTTGGTTCAGTATCCACACTGTTTGGTTCTTTTTAGGCACAAAAAGTGTGTGTTTAGGTGTCGAAAAAACGTCACTCACTACTGCATAAAATTTTGGTTTAGCAAACAACTTTGGACACTTGGCTTTTCATCTTGTTTTCTAACGGTGAGAAAGGTGTGTGTGTGACTACACCCCCTGTCTGCTTCGGCATCAGCTCAGCTGAAGTTTTGCAGCATCGTAGCATCAAATCCGTGTGCGTCTCTTTCAAAACTCCAGTTGGTGCCAAAGTGACGATAAATGACAACGGTGTGAGAACGGGTTGATCAGACTTGAAAACAGTGAATCAACATGAGCAGCAACCATGTAAATGTCATCAACTCCAACTCCTGACCCCTGAAATGTCCATCACACAAGAAGAATACAGAAAAACAGGAATCCAAGAACTCCTGAGAAATAACAACATTTGCCAGGAAACTGTGTATAAATGGCTCAGTACCTCTACCAACCCTTGTACTAACAAGCAGTTTTTTAAGTTTCTGAACTTTCAGAAATATCCTGAAAAATTCAAACAAGTGGACCCTTTTCCCAAATCTTTATTTGATCTTTACAGAAACCTTAAGGTAATCACAAATAACTTCTAAAATATATTTCCCATAGTATTGCAAATTAGAAATTCCATTCAATAGATTTTGAGCCTTTCTGCTACAAACAAATGACTTCTGATGGCCCAGATGCCTTTGAACCACTGAGCCAATTTGTTTCCTGTCAGGCTTCTTCTTCAACAACTCTCAGCTTTACAAGCATGCAGTGCTGAAAACCAAACAGTCAGAATTCCTGTCAAATGCTATTAAAGAATGAGAGCTTTTCCAAATCTTATCAAAAGCAAAGCTGTTTTTTCTAGTCCATCTTAATGTGACGGAACATCCTTCCCGTTGTTTATGTGCCTGGCTTCACACTTTAAAAACTGAGGCACATTTGAACAACAAGAAAAAAAAGAAAGAAAAGGATGCAAAGTTTCCATCGCACTCCTCGTTTAATTAGCAGATAAGTAGGAAGCCCTGTATGCTTGGGTGGCCACTAAAATGGGAGTAAAATAACTTTGCAGGGAACACAAGCGACGCGTTCTCAAAGCCACTCCAGACAAGCTTGCAAAATTGTTTTCTGGGGGGGTTTAATGAAAGGGTTCAGATTGGCCTTAATAACAGATAGCTGAGGTAGGGGCATAAAGCATGGGCAGACAATGATGTGAGGAAGCCGTTAAAAGCGAAATAACGTGTGCTGGGTTTCACTGCTTCCGCTGCCGGGGTTTCATTGGGGCTAAATACAGGGCTTTGGACTCCTGTAGAACACACACAAGTCCGCGTGGTTTTGAGGTGTCTGCAGTCAATCAGGCCCGTGCAACACTGCAAGCTCTCTGTGTGTGGCAGCAGTACGGGTGCTGTTTGGGTGGGTGCTGGTTTAGTTTTTCCGGGTGAGGCTAAACTGAAAAGCTGCAGTGAAAAGTGTTTGCTTTGGATCTACAGTTCACATGTTTTAGAGTTTCTGTTTTTTTGCTCGGGAGGCGAAGCAGCACTTGGACCTAATCTGATCAAATTGGTCAGTGAAGCCTGCGTTTATATATGTTAGCAGTTAGCAAAGGTTAATTTCTGTTGAAGTGCATGTATGTAGCTGTTACATACCCAGAGATGTTTTCCTGCCCACGTTGGGGATGGGGCTCGGGATGCGGCCCTTGCCCATGCCTGTAGGGCTGGTCTTGTTTCCAGAGAACAGACTCTGTGTGGGGGATGTTGGAGAGCGAAAAGGCTCAGCTGTCTTGGGTCTGGCTGAAAGATTCAGTGGCTGCGTGGATCCTTCCTCCTGTTAGTTAGAAATGACACGACAGTGTGTGAAGGACCTGCAGCTTTACAGCTACTGTTGGTACCTCTGTGAAGCATGTTTGTGAGAGTTTTTGGCCCAGAAATGCTTCCACACTAATCACCTGATTATTAAGTGGCAGTAACGCACCAAGACACATTCCTGCAGACACAAATGCTAATGTAGATGCACATTTATCAATCTTGCTGTTGCTAATAAGCTACCATTGGAGAAGCTTTTGATAGATACAATCTAAGCAATATTTTGTCAAATGTACATTGTATCGTCAATCAGTGTGTATTTTTCTGTCGATTAATTGCTGTTAACTGAAGAAGTGATGAACTTTGCCAGTCAAGATAACGTTTTTTACACCAATAATGAACCCTGTTCCTCCTCCTCCAATTCTGATCCGCAGAAAGAATCCCTAAAAAAGTTGTGACAAGAAGAAACTTCCAGCATGTCAATAGGATGGCGGGTTGGGTTACAGGGACATACCAAAGTAGGGGGGTGGGCTCAGTGTTTAAGGGGTAGGAGAAGGAGGGGAGCTGGGAGGGCACAGCACAACTGTTTGAGTGTGGTGAGCTCTGACGCCAGTCTATTGTGACGCCGGTTGCAGCTGTGCTCCAAACACACATGGCTTCGATTACTGCTGGTCGCTGAGTAAAGATGAGGCGTGCGCTCGCTCCAGGGAAGGGTCTGGGATCCTGCCAAACAGCAGCCAGTGCCAGAGTGCGCTTGTGTGTCTGTGTTACCCTTAAATAAGCTGTTTCTAATTGAGAGTGAAGAGTGCAGGCCCAGGCACACTTCCAAATTTTCATCTTTTCACTTTACTTCAGCTGATCATCATTATTATGTTTATGTGCTTTCCATCATTGTACGAACTTCAATTTTCATCTGAATCAGTAATTTTTGTTTAATATTGTCAGTTTTTGTTGTGTTTGTTATTTCATCAACCTTGACCCCTCCAGCTCAAATAAAATCCTGCAGATTCATCTAAACACACCTTAATGTGAGTAACAGGACTGGATGCTTTCGTCTCACTCTTCAAGGTGGAGGGCGACAGAGGACTGGAGGAGCTGGGAGCCTGTGGGAGGGGATGCATCTTGGCTCCTGGTGAGATCTGCATGCTTGCTAGTTGGGCGGCATACAGCTGCTGTGAAAAGGGAAGAAACCAGCAAAACCATCAAGTTGCTGACATCACTCGACCACAGCCAACCATGCTGTCCTCTTTCAAGTTTTCTCTGTTCTTCTCTGCCTCCCATCAATTTAATTTCTTAATCATTATTCTCAACAAGTCAAGTGTTGACACTGAACACACAGAGCAGGTCCACAACCAAACTCCTGCCGCTCTCAGACTCCATCATTAACACTCTTCATCCCGTGTTTTTTGTTTGTTTGTCTGTTTGTTTCTGGTCAATTGATATTCATAGTTTATTGATCAATCCTGATTTGCATCACGCACGAAGATGGTCCATATGCATGGAAATTGATTGAGAGACATTGCAACATAACATGTTTATTTTAGGCCATCTAAAATCTGATGGTAGCAAAGAAAAACTCATATAACAATTTGCATAAATAAATAAATGCAGACAAAAGCTGTGAAGAAACATTTAAATGCTTTTCTTATATCATTAACTATCTCCAAAAAATGGATGTCTAATATTCAGATCTGCCAAAATATAATGGATGGAAATTGGTTCTTGTGTGTTTGAACGCTGGTAATAAAAAAAGGTTGTTTCTCGTACATATATCCAGCTAGAAAAACCACACAGCAGTTATATGCCTCCACATACAAAGCAGACAGTAAAAGACAGTGTTGGGTCAAGACGAAGAGATGGGTTTGTTTCTGTGGTCGTGGGATTGGTAGAACTCTTATTTTTTTAGGTGCAAGTTTTGTAATAAACAGTGACAAATGTTAGTGGTAGTAATTAAATAAATTAATTTAATCTAATGAGACACTGATTAAATAAAGACTGTGAAGAGTGTCATGCGATTGTTGAATAAGTGAAGTTTTACCTGGCTAATTCTTATCATGAAGATTGACAAAAACCAATTAGGATTAGGAACAGGAGGTCTTCGGGTTTTGTTGGTATTTTGGGAGAGGAAATAAACTAAATGTTGCGCTTGAAATCTGGTTGCTGCTGCTGAGAGTCTGCTGTCTTTTAACTGGTGGCTTACTTTTGCCCTCCTTTTATGGATTTCTGTCTGACTCTCCCTTCTTCCTCATTTCTCCCTATCTCCATTTCTTCTTCTCTCTCTCTCTCTCTCTCTCTCTCTTTCTCTCTCTCTCTGTTTTTGCCCCCTCAGCTTAAATGGCCCCTACTGTTGTGAGATCTGATTTCTGTGTTTCCAAAACTGCAAAGCCTCCTGGGAGCAGAGATCCAAAAGCTGCCTAATAGAGGAAGAGAGAAAGAGACCACCGTTGTGCTAACCGTTAGGCTCAGTGTTTGAGGTCGCAGAGATTGGCTGGTCCTCTTTCCATTTTTCTCGGAACGATATTAAATACAAACAGAAGGGGCCTTGCCACTGAAACAAAGCCTTGATGTCACACCGCTTATTTTTTTTGGAAGGCACTCGCAGTGCTCAGGCCAACCCCTGACGATATGAGATCCCTATAAGAATGTGCCATGAATGGCTGGTGGTGAGGCCTCTTGTGTCAATCAAGCTGACCGCAGAGTTTCTTCTATTGATGCTCTAAAGGGCGCAGACACACGAGTGTTTGAGGTAAAAGATCCAGTCCGGCTCTTACACCCACGCCAAAAACCCATCCAGCTATTGTGCTGTTAGCAGCGATTCTGTCTGCAAATCTAAATTAGTCAAAGTAACTATTGAACAAAGAGCTGTTAGCTTTTTTTTTTTACTCTGAGATTGATTACTGACTAGGGAGGCCAATATGCAGTGTAAACAACCCCAACTAAAGGTCTCACCATTCAGTCAACCCCCAAGGGAAGACAATGATGCAGTTTCCTAAATTACAAATTGACAAAGAGGGCCTTAAAGCACACCACAGCTGTCAGACTATTTGATGGCCTTTGGAAATTGGCGCTAATTTGACTAATTTTTGATAT
>KV751377.1:5732766-5763730 GCA_001698575.1 Mola mola | reverse complement strand
ACCCTTGGCTTACTTCTGGGTGATATAAGCACAGAGAAGGTGAGGTTTGTCTTCTGGTGGAGGGCAACATGGTGCATATGTTATATATTCTATTTATTTATTACAAGATTAAATACTGTAGCCTGCCAGCGGCCTCCTCGGGTCTCAGACTGGCCTGTCCCATTAGGATTAAGTGGACAATCCCTGGCCTAAATCAATCTCACACAATAGAGTACACAATACAAATCAGGTTCTGTCTTTTTCAGCAGGTTTGCCGGAGGAGAGGACTATGGGTCGAATACTACTGAGTTACACAACACAGGACAGAGGCTAAACATTTCACTTGAACAGTTCCAAGCTGCATACAGACAGCCATTACCTCGACTCATGAGTAGAAGACAAACCACATCTGCCACTCATTGTCACTTTTATGACAAAGACAGCTATTCCTACCAAATAATTGCATGTTGGCAATGACAAATAATGCCTGTGGGACCTCACTATCGTGTCTGCCTCGGACATGACAGAAATAGATACCACATCGAGCCAGGCAGCAGGAAATGTCTTATGATTTCAACAAGAATGTCTAAGCAAGTATTTCACTCACATTAGCCATGACAAAGAAGACCTTTCTTTGGGAAGAATCCAGTTTATGAAGGGGTCTAAACTGAGACTCTGGAAACAATTGGCTGATCAAGTTCCCACGCTGATAGCATATCATTTGCGCTATCAAAGTTGTTAGGTCAGACAAAGTGGGTCAAATATATCTGTTATCTGGCTTTTGATTTGAAATGTTTTTTTAACTGGCTAAAGTATAAAACAAATGAAACACTCTATTACAGCTGTTGCTTTCTGAACCTTAACTGAATTCTGCTGTGATTTTGAGAAATGCCGAACATATTGTTGAAAGTGTACTTAGACATGGTTGAACATGGCCTCTGTATGTCAACATTTGCCCTCTGGGCCATCAGTGCTCTCAGACAAGAAACAGGGAAGATTATCTGGAGGAGTTAGTCCATTACATCTGTCCATCTGTACCAAGCACAGATCTGCGATCAGGTGGGTTTAATGACAGCTGGCGTGTTCTTGGCTACAGCGTGTGGCAAAAACGATTGCTAATGTTGAACTAACGTGTCGTAATTGTGTATATTTAATGGCTTTTTATAGTCTAAAGCACAGCTTCACAGACTGGACTTCAGGCCAATGTGAAGTGTAACTGAGACTAAGAGCTAACGAACACTTACACAAATAAACTCAGTGAGTACGCTGGACTGCAATATCACCAGCATCTTTACAGAAGACACTTATTTAGCAACTGACTGCTGACTGACTCACTAGTCATGAGTAAAGAAACAAGAAGTTAGCAAGTATGTTAAGGGGCTAGATTAAAAAAAACATAGATTCACAAAAGTGTAAGAAAACAGCTTTTTAATGCTGTTGTTGTCTGTGACCTTCCAGTCAGAGAGCACAGAGAGAGAGAGGGAGAGAGAGAGAGAGAGAGGGAGAGAGAGAGAAAGAGAGAGAGCGCGCAAAAACAAAGGCACAGGAGCAGCAGGTCCCTTTCATGCTTTAAACATGGGTACATCTGCATCTGTCAGACCCACCCTTCGCCAAGAGATGATGTCATATCTAGTGATTATTTAAATCAATATTTTGCTTCTTTTAGGGCATGGCTTCTTTACAGTCATGTTCCAAAGGCAAACATTAACGAGTTCTCAGACACAAAAACAGAAAACTTACTCCAGAACATGTTTGTGTAGGTTCTCAGTCATCCAGGTTGAGGTCGTCTTCAGTGCTTCAGGTTAAGGCATCTGGACTTCTTTGGTTTTGAAGACGTTTCACCTCTCATGCGAAAAGTTTTTTTAGAACTGAAAGAAGCCTGTCGCATGAGAGGTGAAACTTCTTCAAAACCAAAAAGACTTCAGTTGAAGCACGTAAGAAAACTCCAGAACATTAAAATCACCTGCATAATATTGTCCTGGTCCCTCCCAAAGGCAGGACCAGGCCAAGGGGCCTCTAAAGGGGTCCCATAGTACCATACAGTGGGAAATTAAATTTCCCAGCAGAATGATTCACTGTACTGTGATGATCATGTTGTGGTTTTGATGTTGTTGTTGATGGGTGCAGGTGTCTTTACTGTGTCCTGTACAGTTCATTTTTAACCTCCTGTTCCACAGTACAAAGTGCATACTGGGAAATTTTCAGAGACGAAAATAGAACAAGTAGAACTGATTCTGATTGCTTTTCTCTTGCTTTGTTATCAAAACAACACCCATCCTACCAAACCTGCTGATAATGACTCCTAGTCCTCCTCCTTTTCCCACTCTGCTGGTTTTCAGCTTCCTCTCTGATTCAGCTTCCTTTCCGCCTCTCGTTCTGTCTCAGCCAGTATTTGAATGTCAATGAGTGTGCGGCATCATTCATCCTCTTACTCTCTTGTCTCTTTTTAGAGGTAAGAGACTCTTTTGATCACTTGAAAGCCGGGAGCCGAGGCTTCAATCCCCTCTGCGCAGCATGCCGCATTGCTACGTCAATTGCAGTTAATGAGGAGCTCAATAAGTGAAAACCACAATTCCGATTAAATAAAGTGAGATAAGGATTCTTGTAATATCTAAAAGCCATGCTGAGTTGATGACTGACATGATGAAGTAATATTGTTTGCCAGTGAAAAAGCCTTTGAAAGTTTTTGTTCTTTCCACTGACATGCAGTCACAGAGGGAGGGGTGACGGGTCACGCTAACAAATTCCAAACAACCTTCAGGGAGTAGAGACTTCATTCTCCTTTTCTTTTTTGTTTTGTATGACATTTTTCTTTAGAAATATGTTCTATGATAACCGTTATGGATAAGTGCTATTTTCAAACCACAGGTGTCAGGCAGCAATAAAATGTTTGATGAATTGCCGGGGCCAGGTGTTGTGCTGGTGGGGCGGAATTCTTCTTTGATTCATCATAACAGCTTTTGTGTGACGCAGCTGAAAGGCAGCATATAAGCATAAGAGCATGTTAACGTCAACCTGCAGAACTCTGGCTTTAACCAGTGAGCCGTGTTGTTCTCCCGTTGTCATTTTCATTCAGAAACAAAGCTTTTTTGCTTCATAAACTGCAGCAGAGAAGATGGTTCAGCTGTAAAATGAACCACGCTCATAATCAGTGAACTCTTATGCAAGAAAAAATGACATATTTTAACTAATTTCCCTTTCTTCAATTCACTTATATGAACAGGACAAATCTAATATGAAACGTATTTGAGTATCAAAATTATGCAATTAATGTAATCAAAGTATCTAAAGTAAACTATCAATGCATCTGTGTAAATTTTTTATAGTTAATTTAAAAAGACTTTTAGTCTACAAGACCTGAAGTTGAGCATTTTTTCAGTAGTTTTCAAACAGCTGCAGTTAAATAAATGAATTTAAAAAATATTCTATTCATTGTGATTTAGCATACAAAGTTAACAGTAGGTAAAGTTCTGAAGGAAGTGCAGTGATAAATGTTTCCCTTAAAATGTGATGAAGTTGACGCCCGGAATGGCAGAGAAAGGGAAATAACCAGATAAAGCACCACAAACTACTCACATATGATATGTTTCAGCTGTGGATATGAGGCAAAGTGGGGTTTTAGATGAAAGTTTACTCGTTCTTGGATTTGTGCTGCTGATGTTTGAACTTCTGTCTGTTTAACAGCGCTCTGCTAACAATCATTTCTCATGCAAAGTAGTTGCGTACTTCCTTTTCACTGCGAGCGCTGCCAGTGTTTCTTCTTCTTGGGTTAAATGTGGCAGACACTCAGCAGGTTTCATAACAGCCTTGGCCCATGGTCTCATCTGAGAGGTAAAGTGTTTTATGCACAGGGGTAAGGTTAAATCACCATTGTGCTGCCTTTATCAGCAAGGGATCTGAAGCATACAAAGCATTTTATGTTATGAAAGTGTTGAAGGTTTTCTTTGGCCCACTTGAACTAAGGGCGAGGTTAGAACAAGTGGGAGTTTCATTCCATTTGCCAAAGCTCCTTATCTCCACTGTCTTTCCTATTTATCAACTCACGTCCGTACTGTCGTCAGGTTTGGCCTTCTGAGTTCACCCTGAGGATTAAGTCATGCAGACTCTCACTGCTGTTAACCCTGCTCTCAAATATGGTTTCTGCTTTAATTTGGTCGGGTAACATGATCAGATGTCGAAGAAACCCTTTGTTGGCTGTTAGTCTGTCAGTCTTCAACCCCAAAATGACTTTTTACAACACTGTGAATAGATCATGTTGAGATGAACACAATTCTTTCAGTTGAAGCGAATAAAACATAGTTTTGTTGGAGCACTCATGTCACTTACCACCACGATCCTTTTGTGGGGACCATTTTTGTACTGTTGTATTGGAGGAGGAGCTTATGTGTCCAACTGTGTCTATTTGTTGGTTTGCAGTACACAAAAACTACTTGATGTGTTTCAATTAAATTTTCATCAAAGGTGTGTCTTCACCCATCCTTATAGCAAAATAAATTTTGGTCTCCAAAGGTCAACGGTCAAGATCAGTTAAAGGTCAAACACATTTTAGACATATCTCTGGAATGAATTGACACAGAGAGGTCAAACTGGAGTCATTTCGTAACTAAACCCAGGGTCCATCACACAGCTAGAACCAGCTGGCTCTGCAGTTCCCATATCACCCATTAGGTGGACACAACATTTGCACTTTTTCTCACAATGACCTTGATCAAAAAGAAACACTTAGGAATGCTCAAAATAAACACTAATATCACTGTCTGCTGATGAAACGTGTTTTTGTCTTTGCAATTCATCTCACATCTGATGAGCAGTGGCACAGGCATGAGTGATACACTACCAGATGCTTTGGAGTGGGTGTACACCCATTTATGAATAATTAGGGGAGTTGTATGAAGATTTATAAAACATCTTTTAAGTCTGAGAAAATGATTGTGTACTTGACTCTGGTTTTGGCTGTAATTGTGTGCAGGCATGTGGCCGCAGATGTTTTGTCTTACCTGTAGCTGCAACGGGCTGAGTCCAGACGCTGCTGCAGCTGCCATCGTAGAAGGAATAAACTGCATCGGGTAATTCTCACCTGATGAAAACAAAACAACGGGTTTTGTACAGAGAGGTGGAACCAAGCTGCTCTGTGGTCATGTTTTTATTCATGGCAAACATCACTTGGGTTGGGAGCATTCCATTCGAAGGTTAGTTAAGCTCATCGTCATACACACAAGTGCTCAGGACCACAGAGAACAGAGTTCAGGTCCGAAGCACTCATAAATTCATATAAAAGCACCATGTATGACCCCCGCTGTTTTTTCCCTAAAAGGCTTTCCATGTCTGAGTCTTTGTCGGAAACAAACCAAAGTGTTGAAAGTGGCTTTTTAACCCCTCTCTTCATCTCTGCCTCTCTGTGCAGACCCGTGGGAGTGTTCGTGCGCTAGGAATAAACATGGATTACTGCAAACGAAGCACAAGGGGCCAGTGGTGCGTGGCGTCAGGCGAGCACCTGGAGGAATGCATGGGAGAAAGGAATGTATGAAGGACGAGGACAGAGCAATCAGACGACCGCGTACCGACGTGTGTGTTTCTGCTTGTATGTGCGTGTCGACTGTTTGGATTCCTACAAACATTCGGCTCTGCAAGTGCGTTTGTGATTTGTGTGTGTGATGTGTTTTGGATTCCTACAAACATTCGGCTCTGCAAGTGCGTTTGTGACAGTGTGATTAATCCGTGTGTGTGGCAGAGAGACAGACGTGTAAAGTTCCATGTTTCGGATGTGTTGTGCAATGACTTGCTTCCAGCACCCTATTAAAGCAACGTTCCAGGCGATGTCTTGCTCCTGATCTGAAAGGGTGCAGCTTGTCAACCTGACACACCTCGTTAACATACACTCTGTGTGTGTGTGTACCTGGCTTGTAGGACATGCCTGGTGGGAAGAGGAAGCCTTGCTGCGCGGCAGCAGCGGCAGCCAGAGACCGCTGGTCATGAGGAAACACTGGGATCATCAGAGGAGGCATGTGACCCTGAACCTGAGAGAGAAAGAGAGAGACAGAATGATGGAAGTCCTTAATGAAATGACAAGATTGAAACTTTTCGACAAAAGCTCACACACGACGTGCATGAGACAAAGACAGAAAACTACAAAAATGCAGAATGAAAATGAGAAAAATTGAAGGATAGAACATAGGATGGAATAATTATCATGTGTGGAGGGAAGAAGAAAATGAAAGCAAATACTGAGTCATGAAAAATGAACAAATAAAGAGAATGATAAAAACAGAAACACTGTGAATAAAAACTAAGAAGAAAAGACACATTTAAATGAAAACTTGGGCTGAAGCGATGAAGTTAAAGAAGAAAAAGAAACAACAAATGTGTGCAGAGAGATGAGTGTAAAAATGTTAATAGAGAAGTAGTGGAAGAACGGTTTCCTTCCATGTCGACTTGAAAGGATCATAAAAACTGAGAACGCTTCAAAGATGAGTCTGTCCATCCATCACTCCATCATTCAATTTGTCTCTTCTTTGTCTCACACAATCATTTCCTACCCAACAGTTCATCCAACGTTCAGCCAAGGGCAAAGAAACGTGCACGTTAGTTAGCTGCTGCTGTGTCAGTGATCAATTCAACATTATAATCTCAACTTTAAATCATTTTTAATTCAAATTTTTACACCTGACTTTAACTGTGTGAATCTCTTTTATATTCTTCAGCTGGATGATAAATTGAATTGTTGTTGTGCTTATTGTTTTTATTTTGGCTTATGTTTCTGCTGTTTACTCTCCTTTGAGCTGCATTTATGTACAAAAAGTACTTTTTAAATAAAGTTTATTGTTAATTTTATAAAAATGTATCCATATTCATCTAATGAGAATTAATTCTCCTTCTACGAAGATGTCAGTCTTCATTCCTTTACATTCATACATTTACTCTCCTCCCCTCCTCTTTCATTTTTCTTTATTTATTTCCCTGTTTTCCTTTTGCTTATTTCAAAATGATTTCAATTCTTCTCTCATCACATCTAAATGTGTGTGTTTTTCTTCTCTCGCTTTCTGTGCTTCTACCTTTCACCTCTCTTATCTTTTATCGTCATCTAAATTTTCTCTGGACCCCTCCCCAATTTGACCAGTGATGACATGTTTAGCCTCATGTCATCACTCAATCGCTGGTTGTCGAGGTGGTGTCGGGTCAACGGTGTGGACTTTGTAGATAACTGGCAGACATTCTGGGGTAGACCTGGTGTGATTAGGAGACAGCATTCATCCCACGTTGGATGGTGCAGCTGTCATCTCTAGTAATCTGAAAAAGTTTAATTTAGTCCCAAAACCCTGACAACCCAAAGTCGCAGTCCTACATGCTTCTCTGTGATTCCATTAGGACGGTTTCCTGCCAACAATCTCACCAAGGCTCTGTTGGTTCCCCGACTCCCTAAATTGATTAAATATAATGTAAAGAAAGGTGGGGTATCACATAAACACAACCAATTTACAAGTTACAAATAACAGGAACATTAAATGTGGACTCCTGAACATCAGAGCTCTATCACCCAAAGCTCTGATGGTAAATGAGCTGATATCGGATCAACATATTGATCTATTTTGTCTTACAGAAACCTGGTTCTCTCACGATGAACATGTTAGTTTAAATGAATCCAATCCTCCCAGTCATACCAGCACACACATCCCTCGAGATACTAGCAGAGGAGGTTCAGTTGCTGCTATTTATAATTCTGCTCTATTAATTAATCCTAAACGTAAATTAAACTATAAATCATTTGAAACCTTGATTCTTATTCTGTCTCATCCAGCCTGGAAAACAGTACAATCAGTACTGTTTGTTAAAGTTTACCGCCCCCCTGGCCCATAATTTCTGTGTGAATTTTCAGAATTTCTCTCAAGTTAATTTCTTAAAACAGACAAAGTAATGATTGTAGGTGACTTCAATATTCATGTGGAAATTGAAAATGATGGTTGGTGCCTTGGTTCTACATTTATTTCACTCTGAGATTCAATTGGTTTCTGTCAGTGTGTCTGTGAACATAAATGTACTCACTGTCTTAATCAGACTCTGGATCTCGTACTGATGTTTGGGATCGAAATTGATCACTTAACAGTTTTCCACATAATCCTTTTTTATCTGACCATTACTTAATAACAGTTGAACATTTAACACATAAATACACAGTGACATGGAAACATTTATACTGCAGATCTCTCTCAGATGATACTGTAACTAAATTTATTAATTGATTCCAGTAGCTCTGGAACCAGTTCCTTGTCCTACTAGAGTGGAGGATCCTTTGGTTAAGCCCAGTCCTCCCCAGATTGACCACTTTGTTGACAAAATCTCAGACTCATTACGAACAACTTTAGACTCCATTGCTCCTCTAAAGAAGAAGACTGCACCATGGTGCTAAATTACTACGCTTAACAGTCTTCAAACTCGCAAACCAAAACAAGAAACCCGCAGACTAGAGAGGAAATGGAACGCCGACAAATTAAATGAGTCACGATTGCTGTGGCAGGATAGCCTTAAAACACACAGGAAGGCCCTTCGCACTGCTAAAGCAGCCGACTACTCAGCATTAATAGAGAACAATAAAACAATCCCAGGTTAGTGTTCAGCATTATAGCCAGGTTGACACAGTACGAGCTCTGTTGAGCCACAAATTCCCATAAGCCTAACTGGTAATGATTCTATGAATTTTTTTAATACAAAAATTTTACATATTAGAGAGAAAATTCAGAAACCAATACCCTCAACTGGCACAGACCTCTCTCTGAACACAGAGATCTTGGAGTCAGCTACAACATCAGATAGTTACCTAAACAGTTTTATACCAATTGACGGTGAGCAACTAATCTCAAGAATTATTTCTTCTGGACCAGCTACACGTATTCTAGACCCCATTCCTACTAAATTACTTCAAGACACACTACCCCTAATTAGCACTTTTCTCTTAGACATGATTAATCTATTCCTGATAACAGGTTACGTACCACAGTCCTTCAAAGTAGCTGTAATCAAGCCTCTTGTTAAAAATCCAACACTTCATCCTGAGGTTCTGGCAAACTACAGACCAACATCTAACCTTCCCTTTATGTCTACAGAAATCCTACAGAAAGTGGTAGAAAATCATTTATGTGATTTTCTACGGACTAATAACTTATTTGAAGTTTTCCAGTCAGGTTTTTGAAAGCATCAGAGCATCAGCAGAGTCGTCACTCGTCAAAGTTACAAACGACCTTTTAATTGCATCAGATGGGGACGTCTAGCTGTACTTGTTCTGTTGGATCTTAGTGCGGCGTTTGACACCATCGACCATCAGATGCTAATAGAAAGATAAGACAAATCCCACAATTGGCATTAAATTAATTTCCCTATGGGGATTAATGAAGTCATCTCTATCTCTATTAAGGGAGCGCTATTAAATTGGTTTAAATCTTATTTGTCTGACAGAACTCGATTTGTACATTTTAACAATGACTACCATGTACATTAAAGTTAGCTATGGAGTTCCACAAGGATCAGTATCAGGACCAATTCTTTTTATTTTATATATGCTTCCTCCAAATAACATTATTATAAAACATGATATTAATTTTCACTGCTATGCAGATGACACCCAGCTGTATTTATCCTTCAAACCTAACGAAACAAAAACACTAGTTAAATTTCAGGCCTGTCTTAAAGATATTAAAATGTGGATGACCTGCAATTTTTTGCTGCTCAATTCAGATAAAACTGAAATTATTGTCCTCGGTCCTACACACCTCAGAATTAAATTATTGAATGACATCGTAACTCTGGACAACATCTCCTTAACCTCTAATAGCACTGTAAGAAATGTTGGAGTTGTCTTTGATCCGGATCTGTCATTTGACTCCCACATAAAACAAATCTCTAGATCTGACTTTTTTTTATTTACGTAATATTGCAAAAAATCAGATACTTTCTGTCTCAAAATGATGCGGAAAAATTGGTCCATGTCTTTGTCACTTCCAGCCTTGACTACTGAAACTCCTTATTATCAGGCTGTACAACCAAGTCACTAAAGACCCTCCAGCTGATTCAAAACACTGCTACTCATGTTCTCAGTGGAACACGAAAAAGAGCTCATATTTCTCCTGTTCTATCTTCTCTGCATTGGCTTCCAGTTAAATCCAGAATAGAGTTTAAAGTTCTCCTCCTCACCTACAGAGTTCTAAAGGGTCAAGAACCTTTGTCTCTTAAAGAACCTCTATCTTCTACTCTCTACTCTGTCATGTCCCAGTATTTCTGTTACTAACTTCACCCCAGAGTCCATCTGCCTCGTCGTCTCTCAGCCACCTGCTGACATAGGCGTGACGGTTCTGCTAGCGACCTGCTATCCGGTGGAGATGTGACCTTGTTTCTGGGATCACGATCACCTTCACCGATCCTACCAAGCAAAGGACAGAGCAGCCTGGAATCCTGAGTTGGATCACCGTCTGGTTCTGGACTCTGATCTTTAATAACAAGCTTCTGGACTCAGTTCTCATGTGTTCATATCCATAGACTGTAATGATGTCATATTGTTGTGCTCTGTACTTGTGACATCTATTGCACATCTATCCGTCCCAGGGAGACGGATCCTCCTCTGTGGTTCTCCCTGAGGTTCCTTTTTTTTTCCCTGTCCAGGGTTTTTGGAGTTTTTCCTCACCCGGTTCGAGGGTCTAAGGGTAGAGGGTGTTGTTATGTACAGATTGTAAAGCTCTCAGAGGCAAATTGGTATTTGCGATTTTGGGCTGTACAAATTAAACTTGATTGATTGATAAATCTGCATGTTGCTCAGCTCAGTTTATTTCTTTGTCTTTTTTCTATCTTTTCTTCTCTTTTCTTTCCCTCCATTAAGCGCTTCTAAGACTCCTCACCACTTCATTAAGCATGCGCCCATTGGTTTTCTCCTGGGACACATCATCACTAGAGCTCAAGTGAACACCATCAGCATGTTGCACCTTTTCAGGATTTGTGCGCTGGGCTGTGGACAAGATCTCCGTGGGGCCTTTTTCTGTGGAGTTGAGCGAAATTTAGATGGCATGACTGAACAGAGGCGAGATAAACACCACCATCCTGCACTGTATGTTCATCAAGATTCCTGAATCTGCATGAAGAGAAAATTAACTGACTATACATCTGATCCTGGTCCAATCTGTAAATGAGGGAGATCAGTAGATCCCAAACATAACTGCAGCTCTTATAGTCAGCGATAGACTATATTTACAGTCACATGGTGCTGTACGATGCAGAATATACTGAAATAAATCTAGTCGAAAACAGAAAGTATAAATAAGAATGTTAGAAATGATCTTTTTAGGTCTGGCAGGTCGTCAGTATCAAAAGGATAATATGAGGATAAATGACAGAAATATTAGTTAAAATGCAGGAAGGTTGTTAAATGATGAGTTAAATATGTGTTTCCATGTTCAGTTTTGACTACTGACTAAGAATCAAAGCAAACCATTTTTTACTGTATCAAAATATGATAAATATTCAACTTACAGCACTCAGGATTCTTCCTCTGTGACCGAAAACATGTGACACATGCAGCAACGATCTGCTGACATGTCAGCAATGACCCAGCAAAGTCATTTGTTTGTTTCCTTGCTGGTTGGTTTACTATTATTATTTTATTTATTATTTGTCACAATGGAAACAAAAAAATTTAAACAGAAAAATGTAAAGGTGCTTTAACAGGGGCCACCAGACTGTCGTTACAGAGGCGGCAGTTAAAAAATCATCCACACAGGAAAATAATACAAGATGAAACTTAGAAATAAAAAGAAAGTATCAGTCACGGACAAAATCCGATATTTTCTTTTTATTCGAATAGAGAGAGGGGGAGGAGGAGAGGAGGCAAGGAAAGGAGGAGGCAGAAGAGTTATAGAAGAAGAACAGAGAGAAAAGGAGAAGGAGGAGTGTAGCTTTGCAGTCATTAATTAGCCTGTTAGCTTGGGCGCTGCGGTCAGGCCTGATGCCTTTGTGGGCCTGAGGGAAATGGGCCACATGAGAACAATTACAAACATGCCTGTCAGCCAGCACACAGGGCTGCACTGCCCACGGTACACAGAGGGCCCACTTGTGTGTGTGTGTGTGTGTGTGTGGATCAACTCCACCATTTCAAACCACATGACAGGACACCTGTGAACTGGTGGTGCTGATCAATCAGAACATTATTGATGAGTGAAGGCTGAATGTTCCATCTGAGGAATGTTCAGTGTAGAAACGGAGACTGAAGCTGGAACAGTAGCAGCTGGTCAGCTGACAAGCTCATGTCTGGATCTGATCAGCGGACACAGAGCAGCTGTCCGTGGTTTTTGAGCCAACACACATCCGACACAGCTGGACCCCACAGCGATAGTAAACCTCAGCAGACCCTCATACAAACGCTGTGTTTATTTTCATACATCAGGACGTTATTGCAGCTGCATATGTACAGTGTTTTGTGCATTAATTTCTCTGCTTCAATCAACAACAAGAGCTTCTGTTGAGGCTCCACATGATGTTTTCTGCATTGGAACCACAGGAGGAGCTGGTTCATGTTTTCGCTCTCCCCCAGAGCTCAGAGCACTAATGAAGTCCCAAAACCGAGGGAGCAAAAAATGAAGGAAAAACAAGCCCTCGTTAACTAGATCCCACCTCAGGAACACAAGGAGACCCGAATCCCATCACTGCCGGGGGGTCAACAGGCAAAAGATCCCGATTGTCTCACAAACTGTGTCACACCGCACCAATTCAACCACTTTAGAAATACATCAGCTGGCCAACTAGCTGACCTGGCCTAGGTGAATTCAGCTGTATGATTGTAAATATAGGCAATATACTCTATGAATACATGTGTATGTGTGTGGAGAATACAAGAATGTGTGTCGGAGTGAAACAGAACATGATTGTATCTGTATGAGTCTCTTTAAGTAAAAAACATATTAATCAAGTCCTTTCTGAGTTGATTGATTGATCGATTGATGAAAGCTGAAAGAGAGGAAAACAAGGGAAGCTGCTGAAGAAATGTGACCGGAGAGGAAGAAAAACGTGTCAAGATAAACTGAGAGGACGAGTGACGACATGAAACAAAACGTTGCCATATCAATCAATGACTGATCAATGCAGCATGAAGTGAGCTGCTCAAAATCAGGCTAATTACTGTGAGTATCATAAACCAAAACCAAAGGTCACAACCTGCCATGTTAATGCTGATTTCCAACATCACAATAATCAATAATATTGATACTGGAGAAACTAGAGATGAGAAGCAAAGAGTTAATGTATTAAATAGCATGTGTGACCACAACAACACAACAAACCAAATGTGTGTGTGTGTGAGAGACAGAGAGAGATGACCTACCTGGATCTGCTGTTGGAGAATGTTGATCTTGTGTTGCTGCTGCAGAAGTTGCTGCTGCTGTCTGGCAATCTGCACAAACACATACATTTTAATGATCAATATGTGTGTTTTCTGAGATTCTAAGAAGATGAAACCTGTTTGTGTGTTTTCTATGGGCTGCGTTGATTGTTGTCGCTTTGTGAGAGACGTGTAGTTGGTGCTGCTGCAGGTAGGAAACCTCTGTCAGACTGAAATAAACAAGTGAAGACGAGTGTTGAATAATCATCAATAACAACAATAAAAGCAAAGTCTCTGTGTGGGGGTCAACCCGCTATGACCACGTGACACAGAGATGGTTTCCTCCCCCAGACTGTCGCTCTGAAGAACTCCTCCCCGGCACAGAGCCTCAGGAAAACTTAACTCTCTACCTCATGTGCACATCTCTTCATTGTATCTACTGTTTGAAATACACACTAATTATAACTGCACCAATTATCTCCTACATTGCACTGGACACTGACTTGTATCTTTAGTCTATTTATTTTATTCTTTATTCTATTTTGTGTATTTTGTACATTGAAAGCAAAGTTGAACCAGAGTCAAGTGCTTTGTTTGTGTGCACAAACGTGATTCTGATTCTGACTCTGATGTAGCGCAGGAAGTAGGAGCAGAGTTTGTCTCCATCCAGCGACCTGTGAGATCGACACGTGTGGACCGGTAAACTCCTAGCATGCCTCCGAAAATCAGCCATCGACACTCCTCAAGAGACGGGACGACTGTCTGCTGTTCAGATGAAAAAGTTGAAAGCTGACAAATGGCTTCAGTCCTGAAAAGGGCCGGACATCGGCTGCTTGGTCCCGCCCGACCTGAGCGAGATAAGTAAAGCGGCCACCTGTGTTTGTTCTCCAGGAGTCGTTTAGCCTTTTTATTCTGAAAACCTAATTACAGGCTGCTGAAGAGGGGGGGCGGGCCCGATTGTACATATGTCATATTTCATTAGAGACAGATTTCTGCGGATTTGTCTGCAGGGCATCGTCCTCTCAAGTCTCAACAGCCAAATGACGGGCTGATGCTGGAATCTGTCTCTCCTTTCACTCTCTCCATCCTCCAGTCTTGGAAGAGAGGTGGAATGTATGATGAAGGGAGATGTGGACTTGTCCGAACAGATCCAGTCACACGCCGACTGACAGTAACGTGTCATCACAGAGAAACAACAAAAACAAAGACAGAAACACTTTAAAACCTTCTGAAGCGCAAAGGCAAAACAAGCACAAAATATGTTTCTTACTTCATCGCTGTCACTTCTGGCTACTTTTTAAAACCATGCAAATGCCCTCTAGACATCGGGATGGGGGTCATATGACCAGTCTGACGGAATTCAGGAGTGTGTTACGGCAGAGTTTATTCACAGGCCTAATGGACTCAGTGGAAATCTGAAGACGTGAACACATGAGTTTTCATCATTCAGACGAGCGGCCAGCAAGTCTGTTAATCTCTAGAACCCAGTGAGTGTTTTGATGCCATCAAAGATTGCCACAATAAACCCACATCTCACTCCCAAACTTGATTTGTAAACATGGACCCACCTGCTCCTGCTGCTGACGAGCCAGTTCCATCTGCTGCCTCTGCTTCTCCAGCTGCGAGGCGGCCATCTTTTTCTGCTCGTCATGGGCAAAGAGGAGCTGCTCCCGCAGACTGATCAGCTGACTGATCATGGTGGACAGCTGCCGCTCCTTCTCCTCCAGCGACTCCGGCGTACCTGAGCAGGAGGAGCCAGGTTAGATGTGAAAACAAAAAAACGTGTTTTTAGCATTCCACCGAAAATACATTTCACACTTTTTCCCTTGATTAGTTCAGAAAAACACTGAAACAGCGTTGTGGATATTGACTAATGCTTCATGATGACATTCACACACAGAAACAACTCAACAAATCAATTGTTTGGTGAGGGTAAAGGTTTGAAGAATCATATATTCTGTGATACGGGTTAGTCCTCGTCTGCTCATCGTGCCGGAGCATCGACAGTAAAACTTCACGTCTGAACCAGTCAGTAACCAGCTTGACAGATTACCACTTCAACATTTTTCACAGGTAGAAGGAGTTCAACACTAACAATAGTCAGAACTCACAATCTCACAGCAGGAAGCAACTGCATCAGGTCACATGATGTGGTCACATGACACAGTCACCATCAGTTTGATGAAACCTGTTTCCCACATAACCTTCCTCCATCTTCATCTGTCCGTACTCACATTCTCCCTTGTGGTGCGTAACAATGAAAAACATGCAGTCACATTCATATAGTTGTTCAAATCTGTCTGTATGAAAAAACATAAACAAAATATAAGGCTAAAGTGATGGAGGCTACAGGCAACAGTGTGTGTGTGTTGCCCTGAGGCCATGTTGGAAGGCTGCAGGGTGGCCTCGACACTACCTGCATACTAACAGAGTCTCCATTGAGGTCCTGTCAGAACCCCATTGTACCCCAGAACCTCCCCCTGCCAGACACACACACACAGAAATCTCCCCTCAGCACCCCCGAATCAAAGGAAACATTCTCCTCTTCTCATCCCTTTTTTCATTATTTCATTCTTTCTTTTCATTGGGTCTCACCCAAGCAACCTCCAAATCGCATCCTCCTCTCCTCTGCTTGTTTCCTCCTGTCCTCTATCTTCTCATTCTGACTGAATGACCAAACCAATGCAAATTGAACTATACCAAACTTCAGAAGAAGTTCAAACAAAAGGGTCTGAGCACTCAATTTAACTCCTGTCAACTAAACAAAAACAAAAATTGCTGAAATGTTGAAATACGCTGCACAGAATGAAAAAGACGTTGTGGGAACATGTGAAACAGAAAAAAAACATGTTGCCTTATATAAGTAGCATAAAACATACATTTTGCAGTGAATTACAGGCTTGATGAGGCGCATCAGTGAGCAGCAGCTGAACAGACAGCTTCAGGTTGCTGCTGACGAGACACAGTGTGAGCATTTAGATCAGCCGTCCCAGACATCATCTCAACTATTCACAAATCACATCAGGTATCCACAAATGAACTCAGATGTCCCCAAGTCATCTCAGATATCCACAAATCATTTCAGATATCCACAAATCATTTCAGATATCCTCAAATCAATTCAGGTATCCACAAATCAACTCAGATGTCCCCAAATCATCTCAGATATCCACAAATCATTTCAGATATCCACAAATCAACTCAGATATCCACAAATCATTTCAGATAACCACAAATGAACTCTAATATCCACAAATCGTTATAGATATTGATAAATCAACTCAGATCTGGACAAATCACATCAGGTATCAACAAATAATTTCAAATATTAATATTATAAAATTATTCAAATATTATAACTCAACTCAAGTATAAAGGAGTCATAATGTATGTTTGTATGTTTAAACCCCAATTCCAAAAAAAGGACGACTCAGATTGTTTTCAATGCAAAGTTCAAAAGCATTTGTGATGGTCTGGGGGTGTATTGGTGTCCATGGTATGGCTAACTGTCTCCTCAGTGAAGGCACCATTAATGCTGAGAGGTAAAAGCGGGCTTAGGAGGTATGTACATATATGTGGATGTATGTAAGTATGTATTTACACTAAACTCCAATAATTCATGACATGGGTCATCTAATGACAACAAACATGTAGATTAGGTCTACACCAAACTCTATATCCTCGATCAATTAGGATTGATTCCGAGACAGCCAGCAGTCCCCCAGTTAGGAAACACGGAAAGGAAAATCATAAAGCTGGCCAATCCAGGACACTATCGTCTCTACTGATGTGTCTGACTGTTCAATGTCGTCATGTGGAAATCACATTTTGTCAGGCAATGTTTCATTTATATGTTCTGTATTTTTGTCAAGTACTCTAAAACATTCCCTGTTATGTTATTGGAGCATTTGAAGTTTCACTTCAAATGTATTTGATTTTCCAAATCAGTTTACGATAATTTTAAAGCGTCAAAACATTAAGATATATACATTCACTGCACACTTTATTAGGTACACCTTGCTAGTACAAGGTTGGACCCCCTTTGCCTTCAGAACTGCCTTAATTCTTCATGACATAGATTCAACAAGGTGCTGGAAATATTCCTCAGAGATTTTGGTCCATATTGATGTGGGTTTGTTGGCTGCACATCCATGATGCGAGTTTCCTGTTCCACCACATCCCAAAGCGGCTCTATTGGATTGAGATCTGGTGACCGTGGAGGCCACTGGACTACAGTAAACTCAATGTCATGTTAAGGAAACCAATTTGAGATGATCTGAGCTTTGTGACATGACACGTTATCCTGCTGGAAGTAGCCATCAGAAGATGGGTACAGTGTTGTGATAAAGGAATGGATATAGTCAGCAACAAACGGTTTAAATGACGCTCAGCTGCTATTAAGGTGTCGAAAGTGTGCGAAGAAAGTATGCCCCACACCTTTACATCACTACCACCAGCCTGAACCGTTGATAACAGGGCAGGATGGATCCATGCTTTCATGTTGTTTACTCCTCATTCTGAACCGACCATCTGAATGTCGCAGCAGAACGTGAGACTCATCAGACCAGGTAACGTTTTTCCAATCTTCTGTCTGCACCTGGTGTGGTCTTCTGCTGCTGTAGCCCATCTGATTCAAGGTTCCACGTGTTGTGCGTTCAGAGATGTTCTTCGGCACACCTTGGTTGTAACCTGCGGTTATTCGAGTTACTGTTGCCTTTCTATCATCTCGAACCAGTCTGTCTATTCTCCGCTGACCTGTGGCATCAACGAAGAATTTTCACCCAGAGAACTGCGGCTCGCTGCATATTTTCTCTGGTCGGACTGTTCTCTGTAAACCCAGAGATGGTTGTGTGTGAAATTCCCAGCAGATCAGCTGTTTCTGAAATACTCAGACCAGCCCGTCTGCCACCAACAGTCACTTAAATCACCTTTCTTCCTCATTCTGATGCTCTGTTTGAACTTGACCATGTCTACATGCCTAAATGCACTGAGTTGCTGCCATGTGATTGGCTGATGAGATATTTGCCTTAACAAGCAGTTGAACAAGTGTACTTAATAAAGTGGCCGGTGAGTGTATGTGAATAAGGTTGGACATAAACACCATAGGCAGTATTCTGAAATACCACTCCCAGTTGACACAAGTAATACCTGAGAAGGTTCCCTCAGGGAAAAAAAGTGCCCTGGAGGACATTTGCACTCCGCTTGTGTCTTTGCTGTCTTCATCTCATCTTGTTTTCTTCAGACTTCTCTGACTATAGAGTTTTGGTTTAGTGCGTTTTCCCAGGTGGAGATTGTAATGATCTCCGGGCCAGAAATTAAGATCGTTCAGGAGAGGAAAAAACGTGACAGTGAGAGAACAGAGGGGCTAAGTGACACGGTGTTTAAACTTACCAAACTGTTTGTGATGAGCTGAAGTGAGAATGAAAACTGAACGAGCTCACCAGGCTAACCACGAACTCAGCTTGTAACAGTTTTTGGGTCTTGTAGCTGGTTGATGCAGAAAATGGACTAAGAAAATGCACATCCACACATGTGATGGGGATCTTCCAAAGTAATTTAATAAAACGCACTTCAACGTTATAAGCCCGGTTGTACGGCACTGCCTTCCATACATGGAAACACACGCTACATGTATCAAAACCGTTACTAGGTTGTTGAGAGCGAAACAAGGAAAAAGATGAAGGAGAGTCCATTAAATGTGTCCGCTCAGGAACATGTGCGCTGCTCAACTCTCCGACTGCGCACAGGTTGATGATGTCATGTCCAAGCGACGCATGTCCCTTAAAGGTCCAGTCCGACTGTTACAAGCTGTTTTCCCATTTTCACACCCAAAAACTTTAGCTTTCATCTAATGAAGTTACCCAATCCTGATTTACTCCACAACATGCAGAAAAGGTGAAGAGATGATCATTATCAGCTCTGTTAGGAAACAACAGCTGTAAAATACAAAGAAAAAGGGGTTCATAAAAGTCATTTTTCACTGAATGATTATTGTCTTATTGTTAGATATGTACACAACGTTGGCCAGCTGCTGTTCATATCATTAAGGCTGTGGCTCAGATGGTAGAGCGGTCGTCCAGTGATCGTAAGTTTCCTGGTTCGATCACAGACCCTGCAGTCAACATGTTGAAGTGTCCTTGAGCAAGACACTGAACCCCAAATTGCTCCTGATGCTGCGCCATCAGTGCATGAATGTGTGAACGGTTAATGCTCCTGATGAGCAGGTGGCACCCTACAATGTAGTCACTGCCACCATGAATGTGTGTGTGAATGGGTGAATGCAAAATCTGTGATGTAAAGTGCTTTGAGTGGTCAACAATGACTAGAAGAGCGCTATATGAATGCAGGACATTTACCATAAAGGGTGGACGCCATATCTGCTTCCTTGATTGTGGCAAGATTTTTGACATTTAAACAGTCGGCTCCCTCTTGTCCTTGCATTTGTCTGTTCGAATACACTCGAATACCTCGTGAATATGCATCAATAAGCAATAACTTTAATAGCAAAGATAGTCTAAGTGTTTCATCTTCAAGGCTAGTTTTAATTGTGATCCATGAAGGTCCCATTGTGTAGCAGACCTGGTTTTTACCTGTCAACATACAGTCACTTGATATCTGGGGTGTGTACCTGTGGTCCTGTCCCGTCCAACAACAGTGTGCTGGTTGAGGTATTTTTTAAACGCATCCAATTAATGCTCAATCAGATTTGGATGTGGGGAATTTGGAGTACTTTTGAACTTTAGAATTCTGAATTCTTAGTCAAGTTCCTTTGACAGTTTCTGTGGTGTCCCAGCATGCATTATCCTGTTGGGGGACCCACGGTCATCGGGGTGGTTTGTGTCATGTGGTCCACATGAATGTCAGGATCAAATTCCACAGTAGAACTTTGACTGGAACAATTTGATCAATTTTATTAACTTCAACTGTGAAGGGTCTTAAAGTTACAGATAATTTGTGTATATAGTCTGCACTGCAACACACATAGAATCTATTGAATGCACTTTACTAAGACATTTTGCTCATAAAATATTGGATAATGTGCATCCATTATGCAGAAATGTGTGCACAACTATATGCACAAGCACAGGCACACCTGCACACTTGCAGCCATACACCTCGTGTATTTTTGTGTCATGCGCCACAGCAAGCGTTGGTGAGGCAGGAAACGATGACCTCTCACCGTTGTTGGGGGACTTACCTTTTACCTCCTCCAGCAGCTCTTTGGCATTCAGGCAGTCCACGTGTTCCTTCCACTCCTTGGACAGGATCCTGTCCAAGCAGGTCGGTTCTACAGACAAACATAACATAGCTGCTCTTTAGGTTCAGGTGGAACCTCAGACACAGAAGATCAGTGATTGTCATTCCCACGTGGTTCAACTCTGATGAGAGTTACAAACTTAAAAACATATTTACTGACATCATGTGATATGCCAGGCAGGACAGGAGGGGGAAAGTGGGACAATGCAAACAAAAAACAGAGGAAAAGGACAAGAGGGAAAATAAACCCTTTCTATGAACTGATGAATTTCTTAAAATGTGAACAAGGAAAAGAAAAATTGAGCAGCTTCCAGCTGATCCAATGAGAATGTGTGCATTGTTCTGATTTGTGGCTGTCCTCTTTCTCACAATGTGTCTCATGGCCTCAGGATAAGAGACATCAGAGACACGTGGTCTCATCAGATTCATAAGGTCTCATTTGTTCAGAGGAGTCCTGCTGTGAACTTTGTTTAAACAATGGGAACTTTTCAATCAGACCAGCAGCGACGAACTTTGCTGGATGTCTGCTCCTTTCACATGATGCACAACATCAAAACATTGTTCAATTTTGTCTTCTTTCCTCGCAATGTGACACACGTTGGTTTGTCCCAGGACATGTTTGTCTTTAACACACAGGAGCAATGTAGACAGAGAAAGACTTTCAGCTGTTTACCACCTGTGTGTGCGAGTGTCTGCATGTAAACTACAATTTCATGCATACACGACTCAGCGTGTGTTTATTTTTTGGACTTTGTGCAGAGTGCAGTCATGCTCCATCTTCAGTCAACAAAGACGTCAAAAAGACTCAAAAAGACGCAGAAAGGAGACATTCTTGGTGCTGTGTGGAAAATCTGCCCCTGGGGGATTTCCTCATTTGGAACGGTTCTGCCGGACAATAGTTCATTTGTGAAGCCTTTATCCTGAAAAGGCCCTATAGGCGTCCATACGGCTCATTGTGAAGAGCTTAATGTTTAGATTGCGAGTATGGGGCCATTGTTGGGCCAAGACGAGTCATGGAGCCCGGCACAACTTCCTCATTAGGTCCATTAAAGCCTTGCATGTTTACAGTCGGATTACGGTGGTCGTGAATGAGCTAAAGCAGCCATCCGGCTCACGTGGGATCAGTGTACACAGAGGGGGTGGACAGTGGCAAAGGGGGGAGGGGTAATATCAGCAGGTACGTCCAACAGATAAAGAGGAAACGGTTGCAGGACGCATCCGTCCCTTAACTTATTGCACCAGACGCTCCACTGGATCTGTTTCTGTGTACATTCAGGTCAGTGGATGATATTTACAGCATATTTAGTTGATATTTGCAGCTAGTTGGAGAATGAGGAGCTTCTTCCTCTCATCACACACAGCAGAGCTCCACACAACAAAATTAGGGAAGAAAATTTACAGGAGCACTTAATGGGAAATTCTGAGCTGTAAGTCAAAGAAACATCAGCATCAGTCAGCCGAGTGTTTACGCTGACGCACAATTTATATCCCCGATAAACAGGACATGGAGTGGGCGGGGCTACATAAGAGGAGAAGAAAAGATAGTGGGAGCATTTTTACCCTAGATGGCTCTCAGCGATCCTGTCCTGTTTACAGCGAGGACACAAGTAAATTCTTGACAAAGTGACGCCAAAGAGAGCCGAGTGTGTGTGTGATACAATGGGTTTTACTGTGCACGTTTCTGTGCATGTTAGGGCGTGTTACTGTGTTTGTTACTGTGGTCATTACAGTTTGTTACTGTGTGTTACTGTGGCTTTTACTGTGTTTTACTGCGCACGTTACTGTGTGTGTTAGAGTGTGTTACTGTGTGTTACTGTGGGTGTTACAGTTTGTTACTGTGCGTGTTAGAGTGTGTTACTGTGTGTTACTGTGTGTTATTGTGCATTTCACTGTGTGTGTCACTGTTTGTGTTACTGTGTGTACGTTTCCATCAAACCTTTAGTGTGTCTCTGAGTTTAAAATGATTGACATACACAATCACAGACAGTAACACTCGCTGATGAGGGAAGACTAGCTGACTGAGCACATGGTCAGCTGTACAACACGCTGTCTCTCTCTCTTACACACAAACACACAGTAACACAATCACACATACACTGTGTCGTATCACTGTGCGGTAAAACCATTAGTGTGCACAGCCGTTAGCACAGTGTTTATTTCACACACACTATTTTCATCTGCCACACGAAACCCGACTATCACAGAACATGACTCCCCCAGCCAACAACACACACACACACACACACACACACACACACACACATGTTTTGTTGCTCCACCAGAGCAGACCACCTGTTGAATTAGTTCGTACAACCACGTCTCTGGTGCTTTGATCGAGACTGATTTAATGCAATCAAGACTTTTAATTATCACAATAATAATAAAAAAAAACATCCCAGTGAATTAAGAATGGATTCATGAAGCATTTAAGTGAATAAAAACTACTAAAAACATTCAAATTGAATCACAACAGGGTAACTATCCAAAGTATGTTAATTATCATACTGATTTGCATAATTAACATATGGTTATATTATACTAATTAACACAGTGAGAAAAGAATGCCCACTGAGCATTATGGATTTTAGCAATTTTTATCTTGTATGTGAATACATTCATCTGGCAGATGACCTCAATCTCACTATGACCTTTGAACTTAACAAAAACCATTCTACTGCGCCAAGAAGGAGGCCATACTCCAGCTTCGCCTGGGAGGAGCTCTGATTCCCACCAGGGCCACTCCAGCTAATAATACCCAGAAAGTCCGACAGCCGGAAGGATTCATTCAAAGGTGTCTGCTGCCCTGAACTACACAGGAGATTGTGTTTCTACTGAAGGTGTGAGCTTAATGCCTGCTCTGCTGCTGATTCCTGCCAAGGTCAACGCAAAATGAGACCGCATCGGTCCGCCGACCAGACTCCGGAAAAAGACACTGATGAAGACCTGAAGGCAACAATCTGACGGAACCTGCATCTCATCACAGGGAGATTACATGCCCCCGCTTGTTTTAGGACGGAGTAAAAGCTGAACATCTTTCAGATATTTTTCAACTTTAGCACATGAGCTCTTTTTTGAAGAGGTGAAGAACAGTCAGGCAGAGCAGTGATGAGCTGTGAAGTCTGTACAGACTTCACGTGTACGATGCAGCGCAGCACCAACAAGGTCATATTGGATTCAATTAATTTAAAATGTTGAGTAAAAGCATCTATTCAGTGCCTATGACAACGCTTTCATAATTGATTTCTTTGTAGTCCTCACATTTTTCAAGCTTTAATTTATTTTCTTTTGTTGAAGATAAAGTGAATGTAAATGGTCTGTTTGCAAAGTTTTGTGCGTTTTCAGTTTCTTTCAGATCGAGAATCCTTTTTGTGGAACATTTGTATGAACTAAACTTGCAGCCAAACCAAATCAATGAGCCTGAACTTACTTGTGTCTTACTACAGCTGTCAAGATGTAACTGCAGATTTCTGCACTCAACCGAGCTACAAATGTGAAAATCTCAGTTCCTACATAAACAGGAACCTGAAAACTTACTTCCAAGCTCAAAAATCACTTCTTTGTCAAATACGCATTTCAAAACCACCAATTCAAGACACGGCCTTCTGCTTCCACTTTAGGCCTGATATTTGAAACCCTCTCTACTTAGTGCACACACACCGCAACACAGACAAACACACACACGTCGCATGATGTGTGCTTCAGACACAAGAGAAGTATTGTTGAGGGCCAGACCCTCAGGGGAGCTGATGAAAGTGGACCTATAGTATAAACCACAAAGCGGAGCGCGGCGGGTCAAAGAGGCTAACGTCAGCAGGGCAGGCCTTTGTGGAGTTTTCAGGGAAAAACAAGCAAGAGAAGCACCCAGATAAATGTATCATTTTTCATTATTTGCTATCTGTGGCACTAATGGTATTTCTATAATTGTTATATTATTGGTAGTCAGTATTTAAGTAGTCAGTATTCTTGTTTTATTAATTTCAATATGTAAAATCAAATTTACAGATGCAAAGAAATATGTTGTTTAAAACAAGTAAATCCACATCATTTTGGACGTATGGAGTTAATGAAGTTGATTAGAGATGCAGTGTGTGTGTGTGTGTGTGTGTGTATGATGATTTTATAGAGTCATGGCGATAAATCAGGACAGAAGTTTCATTAATTTGAAAAAACTGTACTGAAAAACTGTACATTAAAATTTTCATTTTGAAATTCAGAACACAAAACATATTCAAACTAAAAATAAATGAATAAAAATTTCATTTCATTTCATTCAAATTTTAAATTTTTTAATAAATTATTCATAACTAATTTTTTCCAGTTTCAGATTTTATATTTTTACATTCAAACCTTATTTTCCACCTTGAAGCCTCAGTTTTCTTTTTCACCTTAATAGCCACAATAAAGGGACGATAAAATATGGCGGATTGTGTAGTTCAACCCCCGCATGCAGTGGCATCACTTTAAGCAGAGGCGTTTCCTCTTGCCACACTTTACCTGGAACACAGCATCAAATCCACGGCTCATAATGCCATCTGTCTCACTGGGACAGACACCATAGCATCAATTCACAAGTTATCTCATGACAGTCTGCATGCAGCGCAAGTGTAGACCAGCCTTTATTTACAGACACCTGTGAAGAAGCACTTGGTGACAGAAACTGTGGCTGCTTCAGCTGCCTGAATGTTTTACTGAAATCCTAATTTTAAATAACCTCATAAAATCTGAATATAATCTGATTCTTCTGGACAATATGCAAAATTATTTGGGAAAAATGTACTGTATGCACTTTTAGCATACACAGACTGAACGGGGTGGTTCTACAAGGCATTTCCCAGTCACTGAAGTCAGGATCATTAGTAATGACATCCCCATCATTTACAGAAGAAGCGACTGAAATCAGCAACAAAAGTCTGCACAGAGGACAGAGATTCCGACACGAAGACTGAAGTTCGCATCTGTGGTCCTCCTCCACACAGTGCTGCCCCACTCTGTTACCACACACAGATAAAACATCTACCCGCACACAATCACAGCTCAAGCTGACAACCCCCAGAGGAAGGCAAACACAGTGACAGGGCCAAGATCTCCTTAATCAGCCAATAAGCTTACTTCTCAGGGATGACCCAACTTGCCAGTTAAGCTGTCATTACATCCACTTCAGCCTGAGTGTATGAATCCATAAGCCTTTCCACAGCAGCAGGTCAGGCCCACACAACGACAGCAACGTCAGCAAGGTCAACAGATGATTTAAGTAGCACGTTTGCACACATCTAAACAGCATTAGCGAAGTTTTCCATACATAGATATGCTGCTTAATGACAAAAAGATCTGGTTTCTCCCATAAAACTACAAGAATGTGCCAGCAAATATTTAAAGCATCAATGGGCATTTGCTGCACAGGTGTTGATGTTGAGACACAGACGATGACGATGATTATGAATTCCAACTTGCCGTCCACCACAATGGGCCATGTTTTCCACAACTGGGGTGGCAGAAATGTTAAAACAAGGCTTTCAGCATTGAAACAGAACAAACGCAGCCTGGCAGAAGGTCTAGGTTGTTACAGACCTGGGCTCCTTCTGAACTGCTCCTCCAGCTGCGGAATCCATTTGCTAGGTGTAGATGATCATGTGTCCAGCTGTGACTCTGTTCAGACTCCCCGAAACTGAATGATGTGCACTTAAACACACGCAGGACAAGGCATGCAAAACAGCTGCTGCACAAGAAGCTTCAAGAAGTCACAAGACAGTGGTCATGTGGAGAATGCAGTCCCTCAACATGAAACTTGTTTCCTGTAACTGTACATCGACTGCAGGCACGTCATCCACGCTGCTGCTCACCTGTGCAGTATGTGAAGGCTATACAACCCAAACACCTCAGACTCAATGACTTGATTTCAAAATCTATTGTGCATTAAGGTATTAATGCCACAAAACTCCAGGTTTAAAACAATTTTTGGATAGTATTAAATATTCAGTACCAAATTAGCACTAATGACTTCAAATTTTCAACAAAAGCATTGTTAGAAATAACTTGTAAAAGTGTAAAACTTCAGAAACTCAGATGAACTGTTGGCAAGCTGCCATCAGATTTGGTTTGATTGAGGTTGTCTACATGCATGTTTATCAATTTACTTCCTGTTAAATGTAAGAAAATAACCTGTTTGCTCTGTTCCACGAAAAATTTGAAATTCACCCAAGCCGTTTTGGGCTGAGCCCCAAATATAGAATGTCCAAGTGAAAGGTTATAGGTCGTCTGGAAGGGAATGTTGGGTTTTATTTACAGTTTTGGATGTTGTGTCAGGCGCCAAATTAAAATTCATTTGGAACTTAAAAATGTGCAAGGAAGTTATTGATATGTCATCAAAATTCCACACCAACGAGCCACCCCCCCGAAACAACCGACAACTAGGCCCAGTAATGTACTCAGTGTCTCTTCAATCTGACCCAATCGCGTGTGACCGCCCATCAACACCGTAAATGTTCAGTTCATTAAAAACACGACAGTCGTGTCCCCTCCCGTATGTGGGACTTGTTCTATCCAATTGGACAACAGCAGATGTCTTGTTCTGATCTCTGCAGCACTCAGCATAAGATATAAACCTGGTATAGTTTAAGCACTAAAGCACATCATGAAGACACACAGATGTCAGTTTTAGCTGTGCTGACTGAGGACAAACCCAGGAGACACAGGAATGGTAACTCCATCCCCCACAGGCTGGCCTGTGAGCAGGAACTACAGCATGTTTGAGCGTTTGCCAGCGCAGCTCGAGCCACATTAGACGGCTGACTACGTTGGCTTGGAGGCACCGTCTCCATGCCAGGCCTGTTAACAGAGCTCTAAGCCCTGCATTTACAACAATATAGATGATCAGAGCTCTCTCAAACTGAGAATCCTCTGGTTCTAACGTCCATCAGGAACACTGAACTCAGAATAACAACTGATGAAGAGGAAGCAGTTAGTGTTAGAAGACAGTTCATTGTTGGTGTTGTTTATTTGTTTACTACAGGCTTTTATTTTCCAGCCTCTTTCTGTGTTTTAGCTTCAGAGAGTGTTTCCAGTCCACCGCATAGATTGTGCCCACATTTCTTCTTCTGATGATCCTTCGTCTTACCTTGGTAATCTTAACAAGTAACCAGTCTAGTAGTTTAATAAGTAGTAAGAGCTTAACTCAGTCCAGAAGACACCTTTTGTCTGCAGTAACAATTGTGTTTAAACCTGAACACAAAGCAGGCACAACCTCATAAAAATGCAAAACATCAGACTTTCACCCACTTGGCCCGAACGCCTTGACAGTCCGGCAGAAAAGGATGTTTGCAGCAACCAGCTGTGCGGCAATACAGCTGCCAACGTAATCTTAAAGTGTTCTTGATGAAGCTTTTAAAAGCTGAGGCAGCAGTGGAAAGAAAATAATCTGCCAAATTGCAAAGTGAGGCCATGTCTTTTCATTAGACGCTCCAAGGCTACCGACGACATCATCCACGCTTAGCTCAAGGCTGCAGGGGTGAGCCACATTAGGCTAAGAGTTCTAGGTGGCTAATAGTTTGTTCCATTATATCATGCGGTCGATCTAACGGAGGCGGAGTCACAGCATTGTACAGCCATTAAAGTGAGATTAAATAATGAAATGAGCAAAGGAGGAGCCTAATCAAAAACAAGATGCTGGCTTTTATTTTTTTCTCCAACAAGGGAAAAACACTTTCCAGCTGAAACATTTGAGGCTGTGCTGCCGCTGAAGTTTGTCTTCAAGCTGAAACTCCTCTCAGGAGACTCTGGAAAGATGGGAGCTGTCGTCAGTGAGTGCGGTTGTCCCTCAATGGAAAGGTCGGCGGCCCAAGGCCACATCACCGGTGTGTGTATGTGTGTGTGTGAAGGATCCATGTTTTTCTCAGTGTAAATCCTCAGGAGTCCTGCACTTCCTGAGAGTCACATGATCACAAACAGCCTGTTATCCTCACGAAAAGACGAGTATCATTAACTTCCTCATCTAGTCTCAAAATACTCTGTGGTCCTCTTGTTCTTGGGGTTGATTCCTTTACAATTCTGGAGACCTGAATGTGTCCACAGAAGAAGAGCAGCGTGGAAAAACAAACAGGCTTCCTTGTGCGTCGTCTTTGATTTGACAGGACGACATCACCACACTCGCAGGTTCTGGGTTTCAAAGCGGGGATCTGTCAACTGAGGGCTGATCTACACCTCTGGCTGCCCCGCCCACTTTACTGTATCAATAACAAAATGAGATGAGACAAAATGACATGATGCCTCCCTCTGATTTCGCCATGATTACTGTGGGCACATCACAGCTGACAGGGGCTTCACATAATGTTAGATGTGGCTGGCTGTGGGGGGGCGTGGGCGAGCTGAGGCATGCTGGGAGACTGCGGCGCTTCCTGTGTCACTGAAGATCAGAGCAGAAAGGGAAACGTGTGTTTTCACTGCTCGACTTGTGATCTGTTGCGTGTGAAGTTCAGAGACGAAGCCAAGACAGTGAGACAGGAAGGTGGGACAGGACGGTGAGACAGAATGGTGAGACGGGACGGTGAGACGGGACAATGAGACGGGATGATGAGACAGGAAGGTGGAACAGGACGGTGAGACAGGATGGTGAGACAGGACGGTGAGACGGGACGGTGAGACGGGACGGTGGGACGGGATGGTGAGACAGGACAGTGAGACAGGGGGGTGAGACAGAACAGTGAGACAGGACAGTGAAACAGGATGGTGAGAGAGGATGGTGACACAAGACGGTGGGACAGGACAGTGAGATGAATGGTTAGACAGGATGGTGAGACAGGAGGATAAGAAAGGATGGTGAGACAGGAAGATAAAACATATTGGTGAGACAGGACAGTGAGACAGGATGGTTAGACAGGACGGTGATACAGGACAGTGAGACAGGATGATGAGACAGGATGGTGGGATAAGACAGGGAGACAGGATTGTCAGACAGGACGGTAAAACAGGATGGTGAGACAGGATGGTGAGACAATGGTGAGACAGGAAGATAAAACATCATGGTGAGACAGGACAGTGAGACAAAATGGTGAAACAGGACAGTGAGACAGGATGATGAGACAGGATGATGAGACAGGACAGTGAGACAGGACGTTGAGACAGGATGGTGAGGCGGGACGGTGAGACAGGATGATGAGACAGGATGGTGAGACAGGATGGCGAGACAGGGCAGTGAGACGGGATGGTGAGACATGAAGAGGACACATGATGGTGAGACAGGACACTGAGACAGGATGATTAGACAGGAGGGTGAGACAGGATGGCGAGACAGGGCAGTGAGGCGAGATGGTGAGACATGAAGAGGAAACATGATGGTGAAACAGGACACTGAGACAGGATGATGAGACAGAACAGTGAGACAGGACGGCGAAACAGGGCAGTGAAACGGGATGATGAGACAGGAAGGTTGGACAGAACAGTGAGACAGGACGTTGAGACAGGATGGTGCCTGAGGACAGTGGGACAGGATAGTGAGACAGGACAGTGAGACAGGACCATGAGACAGGACGGTGAGACAGGATGGTGAGACAGGATAGTGAGACAGAATGGTGAGATGGTACGGTGAGACGGGCCAGTGGGACAGGACGGTGAGACAGGATGGTGCGAGAGGACAGTGGGACAGGATGGTGAGACAGGACAGTGAGACAGGACCATGAGACAGGACGGTGAGACAGGATGGTGAGACAGGATAGTGAGACAGAATGGTGAGATGGTACGGTGAGACGGGCCAGTGGGACAGGACGGTGAGACAGGATGGTGCGAGAGGACAGTGGGACAGGATGGTGAGACAGGACAGTGAGACAGGACCATGAGACAGGACGGTGAGACAGGATGGTGAGACAGGATAGTGAGACAGAATGGTGAGATGGTACGGTGAGACGGGCCAGTGGGACAGGACGGTGAGACAGGATGGTGCGAGAGGACAGTGGGACAGGATGGTGAGACAGGACAGTGAGACAGGACCATGAGACAGGACGGTGAGACAGGATGGTGAGACAGGATAGTGAGACAGAATGGTGAGATGGTACGGTGAGACGGGCCAGTGGGACAGGACGGTGAGACAGGATGGTGCGAGAGGACAGTGGGACAGGATGGTGAGACAGGACAGTGAGACAGGACCATGAGACAGGACGGTGAGACAGGATGGTGAGACAGGATAGTGAGACAGAACAGTGAGATGGTACGGTGAGACAGGACGGTGGGACATGATGGCGAGACAGGACAGTGAGACAGGTCGGTGAGACAGGACAGTGAGACGGGATGGTGAAACAGGACGGTGAGATAGGACGTTGAGACAGGTCGGTGAGACAGGATGGCGAGACAAGACAGTGAGACAGGACGGTGAGACAGGATGATGAGACAGGA
>KV751377.1:5698313-5709091 GCA_001698575.1 Mola mola | reverse complement strand
GACACACATAGACACAGACACACACAGACACACAGACACACAGAAAAACACACAGACACACACAGACACACAGACACACAGACACACACAGACACACACAGATACACACAGACACACAGACACACACAGACACACACAGAGACACAGACACACAGATACACACAGACACACACAGACACACAGAAAAACACACAGACACACACAGACACACACAGAGACACAGACACACAGACACACACAGACACACAGAGAGACACAGACACACAGACACACACAGAGACACAGACACACAGATACACACAGACACACAGACACACAGATACACACAGACACACAGACACACACAGACACACACAGATACACACAGACACACAGACACACACAGACACACACAGACACACAGAGAGACACAGACACACATAGATTGCAGTGGTGACAGAGTATGAAGTCAGAGACGCAGCAGAAATGAACATTTCCTACAAAAGCAGCTCTGGTTCATAAATCTATAAATCTACTGTGTGAACAAACAGTTTTTTCACCAAAACCTGCACGTGAATCCACAATGTATGGGTCTCTCACACACAGAGGCCCTGCTGCAGCCACAATAGCGTCTTTATGACATAAGCTTCTTTTCGGTGCAGAGCTTCACAAAGACGAATGATTTTCCAATCGCCGGCCTCCACTAACAACAGCTGACATCATGGCCAACGTATGCTTCCCGTATGGACGGAGACTCCACAGTACTCCCTCACAACCGGTCGCCGCAGCATGCTGAGGCAGCGTTTTTCCCTCCAACAGCGCAGGCCGTCCAGCAGGGAACCATCGGCGTGAGGGCCGGTGGCAGAGAGCCATTTTATGTGGTTACACGCCGAATGTGTGACAAACTGAGACTCGGTTGTGACCCATCAGGTCGTTTCCTGTGTCTCTGGTCAGGGTAGACAGGAGAAAAAGTCAGTGCAAGAAAACTCCATCAGGCTCATGGACACATTATCACTGAGTGGATCATGTTTGTTCTGCTGTGTGAAACGTCAGCTGGCACCGCCGCGGTGCATCCTGCCATCTGAACAGGTTGGAGTGCATGGAGGAAACCTGAGGCCTGACTTTGGTCAGCTCGATACCCAAGCCAGCGCCGCTCTTCTGCACACCCCATCATCACCCAACACAACCATCCACACGCCTGCTAATCCGTCGCCGCACAGCACAAACAGAACACCATGTCATCCATGTTCCCGGTGACACTAGGAAAGAACACGACGGAGACAAGCTTTCAGCGCTGCTTCTATTCTGAGCTGCAGCAGATATCCGCCCATCTCCACACTCACCGCCGCCTCACAATGACGGAGGCTCGATTACAGACTTCTTTACAGCCTGGAAACCATAGTAACGCCCTGCATAGACAAACTGGCAAACGACCAGTTGGATCTGGTCTTTGCAGGGTGGGACCACGTTGCCCTCGTGACTTTACCACAGGATCACTGTGGAGGCCTCGAACCCCCAACTTTGCTGCCACGCCCCACTACTCCAAACCACGCCAAGTAAAGGTTAGCCAGCTTGCCCCCTTGATGGTGAGCTAGCTAAGGAGCTGGAGGAGCACAATCAAAGCTCAGCCACAACAGACGTCTACAGCTGATTGCTGATCAGCCGCAATGAGTCTGGCAGCTGAATGAACCAGATCACAAAGAATCCATCAACAGCTAAAAGATTCTGCCTCACAATGGCCAAAACCTCCCCAGGTTTCACTCTGAAACTGCTGAGAAGGCAATAATTCCACCATCCAGCCCCTCAATAGAGGACAAACCACTTTTACAGAACGCAGATCGATCTCAAACAGAGACAGGCGGTTCAAGGTAGGGGCCTTCTGACACCACCTGACTGTGATGTCATCAAGTCATCAGAACAAGATGAGGACGGAAGGACTCATTGTTGAGTTGCATCACGGGAAACTTAAATGTACATGTAGCAAGTGATCATGATTGACTGTTGTGATTGGACAGTTGTAACTGTACAATTGTAATTTGGCAGTTGTAATTGGACAGTTGTGTTTTGGTGGTTGTAATCGGACAATTGTGGTTCGGAGGTTGTGATTCGGGGGTTGTAATCAGATGGCTGTGATTGCCCTTAAATCCTTCAACCAGGTGAGGAATAATTTAAACAACCCTGAACAGGGAAAAATTAGAACCCTCAGGAATAGCACAGAGGAGGATCCTTCTTCCTGGGACGGACAGACGTGACATAGATGTCACATGTACACAACACAACAATATGACAATGAGAGCGTTTTGACTAATACATATTAAAATAAATGAAGCAAAAAAATGTGTGTACTAATCTTTCCATCTTTTTGAGTAAGTGAATGTCTGATTTTTGCAATATTACAAAGTTGAAAAAAGGCAGATCTTGAAACTTGCTTTAAGTGGGAGTGAAAGGACAGATCCTGATCACAGCTTACCCCCAGGATTCTAACGGTAGTGCTGGAGGCCAAGGTAATGCCGTCATATCACTTAAAGAAAGCATATATAGGATTAATGGAATTGGCCCAAGAACAGATCCTTGTGGAACTCCATAACTAACTGTGGTTTACACACCTGACTCGTCATTAACATGTACAAACTTATATCCGTCTGATAAATATGATTTAAACCAGCTTAATGCAGCTCCTCTAATGCCAATTAAATTGTCCAGTCCTTGTATCAGGATCTGACGGTCGGCGGTGTCAAATGCAGCCCTCGGATCCAACAGAACAAGTATAGATATAAGTCCCTCATCTGACGCATTTAAGAGTTCTTTTGTAAGTTGACCAGTGCTGTTTCTGAGCTATGATGCTTTCTAAAACCTGACTGGAAGACTCCAAATAAACTGTTCTTATGCAGAAAGTCACGTAACTGATTAGCTAAGACTTTCTAAAGAATCACCATTAGGACTTACAGGATGACATGGTCAAAAGGAGCTGTGAATCTGTGTCAGCCTGGTCAATAATGCTGAAAATAAACCTGGGATTGTTCTTATTATCCTCTATCAATTTTGAGTAATAGGGTCTTGCATTGCGGAGGGCCTTCCTGTATATTTTGGGGTTATCTTGCCAAACTATGCTTGACTCTTCCCCTTAAGAGAGGCAATAGTATCTGAAGTCGTACGCAGTGAGCCTGCAGCATTATCAACAAGGTGGTCAGTTTAGGGAGGATTATTCTATTAAGGCACTTAACTTAAAACTGAAAATCAAAACATGTATGTCCATATGTACATGTATACAAATATGTATAATTAGATAGTGAATTGGGAAAAATTAATGAGACTTTGACCAAAAGCAAATAATTTCCTTTGTTTGTTTTAACCTGCAGGGAGTGACGGAGGGGCGGGGTCTGTGTGCCACAGAATCTGTAAATCACACAAAAGATGAGTTAATGTATCTTCAAACAGGTTCATTTGGCTGTGAAAACTCTAAGGCTCCTGTATTGTCTCAAACCAGCCCATCTGGAGCTTTGGCACGAGAAACCAGGAGGTGTCTGCCAACAACGCCCACGTCCACATATTGACTCTGTGCATTTCATTAAACACACAGCAGCCAATCATTGAAGTCGGATTCATCTGAGGGTATTTACTCAGAATATTTCTGAGGGAAATGTTATTTAATGTCTCTGATATTTCCCCATGAACTTTTCTGTAGATTTCGAAATGGCGAGTGAAGACAGTCAAACGGGAAGGGGGAGGCAGGCGTGTGAAACTATCACAACATCTGCAGCTGCGGCATGACATAGTGACGCTGACTAACACACAGCCAGCCGCCATTAGAAACACACAAATCTAACACAAAAACACCAACCGGGATCCATTTTCACTTGTGGCTGAGTGACGTTTGATTCCAGCGACTCCTCCTCAGAGACGCCCTGACAGGTTTCCAGGGAGAAACTTGGTGGCCTCACTGATTTTGTGACACAATCATGATAAGAGGCGGAGAGTCAATGTGGGGCTTGATCTCCAAACACACAAAACCCACAGTAGGTGGAGTCTGACTGTTACTGATGGAGATTCCACAAACCAGAAGGAACTTCACTCCGACAGGCACAAGAACTCTGACTTATTTGTACAAAATTCCTTGTGTCGCCCTGGTGGAAAGAGGAGGTGTCGAGGGCCGCAGGAGTCTGAGCGTGACCTCACTGTGACCACACAGCAGCTAAAAAGATTCACAGTGACGGGATTGAGAACCTGGACCAGGCCCAGCAGAACCACTTCAGCATAAAAGGAAACTTCCTGGCCGGCGCTGCCGTGCGGTCACGTTTATCACCAGGCCCACAAACCCAGTTCAGCCAGCCCGACGGATCAGACATACATCACTGACGATCACAACGAGATCTTTGCTCCGCCCCACCACATTCACGCGTTTCTCAAAGCTTTTTGTGTAAACGTGCACTGATCAGACGGAGAGAGCGACGAGTGCACTGCCTGAACTTTGACCTTCTGAGCGCGTCAGAACGCCAGAACATCACAACCCAACATGGTAACCCAACAAGCAAGAAATTGGGTGTCTCAGCAAACCCATTATCCAAAGATGGACCACTACGGACCAATGAGAACCTAACCCTAACCCTCCACCCACAATTCTCACAGGAAGCTGTTTGTGTGTCAGCCTGTAGCCTGGACTTCTTCTTCAGCGCTCAGGCGCCCGTGAGCAGGTTGGCGTGTGTGTGCACGAGCGATGAAGATGAAGAACATCTTCAGAAACAACACGTATGGGCAACGACACGGTCGTGTGTGTTTACTCTGAATGGCAGGAAGCGGTGGACACGTGAAGTTCACTTGTCCCTCGTCGTTTGTCTGCGCCGCTCACAAACACGAAGAAATCCAGGTTTGACAGAAGCAGACAGGCGTTACGTTCGGCCCAAAACCAGGACCCGAACGACGCCGATCCACATCCAACATCAGGTCGTCCAAACACACGGGAACCGGCCCGGATCCACCGAAACGTTGGTGTTTTGATTCTGAATCACAGATACACAATTGGTCCTGCTGCGGCTGGCATTAACACCACAGAAGAAGAAAAAGAGAGCATTAGAACATGAAGAGGCAGAAGAAGAAGAAAAGAGTCCGCGTGTCAGTCTGATTTACACCTGCCAGTTAGACACCGAGACACATCAACAATGACGAAGACGATGGTGAGCAGACCCAGCAGTCGGTCTTCGTCCTGCTGAGCCATCAGTCCCAGTTCTAAATTTAAATCTGCCATTTGGACACGGAGCAGCTTTTCCTTATGAGGGGATTCAACCGGCAGCAGCTGCTGCGCAACATGCCACACACACGCACACGCACGCACACACACGCACACACAAACGCACGCACACACAAACGCACACACGCACACAAACGCGCGCACACACACACACACGCACACACACGCACGCAAACGCACACACACACACGCACACGCACACACACAAACGCACACACACGCACACACACACGCGCACGCACACAAACGTACACACACACACACAAACGCGCACACGCACACACAAGCACACACACACACACACACGCGCACACACACACACAAGCACACACACACACACGCGCACACACACACGCACGCACACGCACACGCACACACACACACACACGCAGGCCTGCGTGCCTGACCCTCACCCTGCTACACACACCTTCCTAAACCTCACAACTGTTTCCAATCTAAAGGTTCCTGCTTGTCTGGGCCCCGGCGGGGCCTGATTGCACGATACAAGATCCTGAGGAGAGAAGGGAGGGGGAGCCGTGCCTCCACGTATTTCTCCTCACTCTCCCTTTTCTTTTCATCCCGTACCTGTGTGGGAATCTTGTGCCTTTTAAAAAAAAAACTGTGCCCTTTGGAGTCAATCCTACAGATTCGGGAGGAAAACATTTGTCTTAAAGACATCAGAGGTCTGTCAAACACAGAGAGCTGAGCGTAACCTGATGTCAGCTAAGATAAAGTGAAATGACAGAGGCGCTCAAACCGGCTTTCTTTACCGTTTCTCCTGCCGCTGACCGTGTTTACTGTCACCCCATTGAAGCTGAGTCCATTTGTGACGGCAGAAGAGTGTGTAGCGGCGTGTACATGTGCGCACAGAGGTGTGATTCTGTGCTTGACGTGTACAGCATTTATTTATTTACTCTTCTTAACTGACATTTTGGCTTTGTTGCCCAGATTTTAGGATTTTAAAATATCATCACTCGTCCTAATTTCACGTGAAACGATTGAGACGTAAAACTCGAGAAATTGAGATAAACTGAAACGTGTTTATTTGAATCTTTACTTCTGTGGCGCACACACACACACACGCACACACACGCACGCAAACGCACACACACACACGCACACGCACACACACAAACGCACACACACGCACACACACACGCGCACGCACACAAACGTACACACACACACACAAACGCGCACACGCACACACAAGCACACACACACACACACACGCGCACACACACACACAAGCACACACACACACACGCGCACACACACACGCACGCACACGCACACGCACACACACTGGCGGGGGGCAGCAACACTTACAGAAACTGTAGTAAATTGTGTTTGTTTGTTTGTTTGTGAGCGACCTGCTGCTGGTTGGAACTTCACCGATCAGATAAACGATTGTTCGACTCGTGGAGTCGCTCGGAGACTCGTATCTGCCGCGCGCAGCAGGTTATCAGCGGCCGGGCGGAACCACCCTGCCGGGACCCTATCTGGGCCCCCCAGGCCGCTGTCCTCCCGTACCCCCACCGCGTCCGTCCCTGCGCGTACGCACGAGTCCCAGAAACATGCAGAGAGCTCACGCGCCGATGCGTGACTCTCAGTGGAACCCGCGCGTGGGTGCGCGTGCGTGGCCTCCGCCGCACGTCCTGTGCTGGGTGAAACGTTCACACGAGCACCAGAACCAGAACCTGGTCTGAGCGCGTGCACAGGCTCCTGTCCAATCAATTGATATTAAACTCGGAGAAGCTGATTTTATCTTCTATGGAAAACAGCAAAAACGGTTTTGTATTTCAATAAAATCATTACGGGAAATAAAAACAAACAAAAGAAAACTGAAGTGATAGAAGTAAATAAAATCAATGAAAATATAAAATCAAGAGAAGTAAAACTGCGGTTCGGAGCTGCGGGTTCACGCACTCTGCGCAGGAACTTTGTTTACTTCACGTGTGGATATTCAGGAGTTAAAACGTTAGTTATTGAAAATAATTTCTGTTGACGTGAATTTTCCTGAATGATTTTACAGCCGAACATGAAACATCTGAGCTCGTAAAACTCACTTTCATTAAACGTGTTATCGCCAGTTTCACGGATTCTCCTGATTTACATGAACCCGAAGCAACAAAAGATGCTGTTACAACCCGAGTTGGTCTGGAAGGACCAATTCTAACACACAAACTTCAGCCCGTTTGTTTGTTTGTTTGTTTGTCTCTCAGACTTTTACAGTCAGCCGAGAAGTGAAACGGTCCACTAAAGGTTCTTCTGGAGGTTCGCAGCTCAGCTCTGAACCTGCTGCTGTCGCGGCTCAAAAGCAAAGGGCCCCGACCGGGTCCCGGACCCGGACCCGGACCCGAACATCCCGACTTCTCTTACCTGGATTGGCGCTCGGTCAGGCGGACTTGAAGGCGGCGGCGGCCGAACAGAGTTTGAGACGCGCGTTGGTTCGGACGCGCAGTCACATCGCGGGGTTCTGGTGGGTTGGAGTCACTTCCTGTCCGGCGCCGTGCGGAGGTGAAGACAGCATGCGGGACGGCAGAGCGGGATAACCCCTCCTCTCCTCCTCTCTCTGTTCTCTCCCTTCGCTCAACCTCTCTTCATTCTCTCCTCCTTCTCTCCTTCTTCCGTCCTCTCACACACTTTTCATTGTTTGCTCACATTTTTCTGACAAACATTCGGGCCCGAATCTGTTCGGACGTTAAAACGCGGACAAAGTTCGGTGGAAACGTGTTTCTGTCCGAAACGTCAAAATTAAACTCAAAGTGAGCAGAAATGTTCCAGACTGCGGTGTTTTTCTGGGTTTCGACCAGCTCGGAGTGTGAGCGCCAAGCCGCGGCGCGCAGACAGGACCGGGTCCGGAGTTCACTGGCGGAACCGAGCGGCGCCAAACTCTTCCGCCCCCTGCGGGCGCTCTGCGGTACTACAGCAGCCGCGCGTCACAGATGAAAGTGAAGCAGATTTTTTTTCACATTTCAATGATTGATCAGCTTCGAATCGATCAATCTGATCATCACTGATCATCTTTACCCAACGTGACAAATATGTCTGTAGAACTGAAGCCATTTTGATCAAGTCACCAACAAAACACAATTTGATGAAATCGTCATTGGTGTAAAAGTGGTAATTAGTCATTTTCAATGATTGATCGTGTTAAACAAAAGTAGATAATCAGCCACCTGGCTGATGACACGCCCAGTTTTCTGTGATTTGGCAACAAACACATTTCAAACAATACAATAGTTTTCTTTGCTGGGGCATTTGAATCATAGCAGGAAAAGAAAACATTATAATATGGCAGGAAGTTACAGAAGAGGAAGGAAGGACTTCTAGTGTGATTATTGAATATTCATCACTGATCGTGCTTTAATGGCTGTATTTAAATAAACTGAAGGTCCCGAAACATTCATGAAATTCCGAAGCATCAACGTCGTCTCACACGAAACCCAAGATCTGTTGTTCCACCGGCGAGTGTCCCTGTAATAAAAGAACATATGTTGGTGGAACCACAGAAAGAAATCTGTATTCTTTAGGAATACAAATTTATCCTTTAGGATAAAGGAACACGTGACTGGAGAACATCTCACGTGTTTAATGACGTCGACATGGCAGCACACAGCCGAGATCTCTGCTGTCCCGGAACCTGGATCGTCCCGGGTCTACGGAGCTACCAGTACAAATCCTCATCAGAACACAGGCTACGGAACGGCCCCAACGACGGAGCACAGAACCCAAGAACCACACTCTTTAAATTCGCAAAACTGATATTTATTCTCACGGTGAGAACGCAGAACACAGAACGTTGGTCCTGTAAGTTCCTTTGGGGACGACCTGCGGTACCTTGGCCTGAATGTGTCACTTTTGGCTTGTTTATGAGTGATTCCTCAGGTGACCTGCTAATTAAGGACGTGTTCACACTTGGCCCAGTCGTTTTGTACCGCCGTCACCCTGCTCTGAACACAGTCACTGCTTGTGCACATCACATAGAGAGATAGAGAGAACATGACCACAACTTTTTGGGTCAGATATACACGCTTACATTTATCGATCAGCGATCGATTTTTGAGGAGACAGCGGGGGACGAGTAAGGCATTCAGTTACATTGTCATGTCTGTGTTGCGTACGTACGCTTGCGCCACAGTGCCTCTTTCAACTGTGCCAGGACCCAGGAAGGGTGCCGTGCTTCAGCACCGAGCGCTCACTCCAATCGAACAATCCCGACTTTGTGCGTCGTGCTCGGGCTCAGTACGGAGGCTCTGCTGCGAGCGCACACTGACACAGTTATGGTTCTTGAAAAGTTCTGACAACATTAGAACAGACTCCATAAAAGTCAACCCGACTTGTCTCTGTTCCACAGGGAGTTGAGTCGTCAGTTGGTGTGTCAGAGGCTGGCGGAAGAACCGGCAGAGAACCTTAATGATTTTTTTGTGCGTCTGCTGCTCCACGCTCGTGAAGATGACGTCAGGATACAAGGTCATTAATTAGTGTCGTTGTGCTGACCTCTGACCTCTGCTGTGGCCCAGTTCAGGGCCGCAGCCTCCGGTGGCTGCTTCTCTATCGTACTTTCAAATGTAATCATTGCAGTTCAACTGCTCCAAAAGCTGGAAAAGATGGCAGGGACCTAAAAATGTTAACTACATCCAGAGGTTAATGATGCTGCCTGGAGCTGTAGCTCTGCTCATCACTTCCTGTCAGATGTGAGAGAGGCTGACGGACATCTAACGGTGGAGGTTTTATCAGCACTTTATACTGCAGACGCACACAGGCGGACTGAACACATTTAGATTGTTATGATTCCTGCTTGATCTTCACACTGTTCAACATGTCAAAGTCCTGTAAAATGTTGTGGATTGATTATTTATTACATGACCAACCTGAACATTTTATTTTGTTACTGAAGAGCCCTTTTGTTTAACCTGGTCTACAGTCTATCCAGCATCATCGGGCGAAGGCGGCGTCACTCTGAACATATAAGGACAAACAACCCTTCACGCTCACACATACAGGTGGTTTACAGGGACCAATTAGCCCAACCCCCCGCCTGCATGGTTTTGGACTGTGGAAGGAAGCCGGAGTACCCGATAACATGCAAACTCGGCAAAGAAACCCGGGGATAAAACCCAGGACCTTCTTGCTGGGAGGTGACAGTGCTAACCTCCGCACAAAGTCACACTGAATTAAAGTGATACTGTAGTATCACTACAGTATCACAGTATCAAAGGTAGTTCAGGTAAAAAGCCAAAAATAAAAAGACAGAACTTCATCCAGGTAACTTGTTGGGAGAACTTGTGTCCTGCTGTCAACTTTTCCTGTCTTTGCATCTCTTTGTTAAAGGGATCGATTTAGTATTTCCCTTTCCTTGTTTTCTCTGTGTTCAGGACAGTCCTGAAGATAATGGGCTGCATTTTTTAAATACACAGCAGGTATGTGTGATTTGGAAAAGAAATGATATTTGACTGACCTATCCAAGTTAAAAACCAGGTGGCTGAAAGGTTCTGCTGCTGTTGACACGATTGATTTCCTCTCGTAGGATTCCGAGTGTCTGGGACAG
>KV751377.1:5653919-5689132 GCA_001698575.1 Mola mola | reverse complement strand
AACCTACAATCTCGTGATAACCAGGAATCACGATTGATCACAATAATTAAAGTTACATGTATTATATAAATACAAATATGAAGTGTGCAAAGTCTGTGCAGTATGTTGTGCTGCAGGTAGAGGGAGGCAAACACTGAACTGTCGGAGAGACAAAGTCAACATTTCTGCTTGAACACATTATTAGTGTGTGTGGGGGTGTGAACGTGTGCGATGAAAGCTACTTGGGAGTAATCAAAGCCATGCATTCATCATTCATCCTTCACTGAGTTCCACAGCCAGCAGCAGCGTCGGACCGGAGAATCTTGTTTCGGTAAATCAGGTTCAGAGTGAGAACAACATGCAGACAGAGTGATGATGGACAAACGGACAATGACAGCCACCCGATTAAAGAACTGAGCCGAGAAGAAGTTGACGAGCAGAAACTCTTTATTGTCCACTTTAAACTTCACCTCTTATTCACATTTTAGATTTTAGCACTTCACCTCAGGTTTTGGTACGTTTCAACCACCTCTAATTACTTGCTGATGTGGTCAATCTGATATCTGATGATTAAACCTCTCAGCATTACCCTTGTAAAAAAACAAGGAGCGGACAGCAGCGCCAAGGACTGTAGTGGCTTCATCAACACTTTGAAACATTTCAGGCTGCTTCGATTTTAAAATGATGATCTCAGGTTGGCAAAAATATCAATGAATGATATTGACAGAAAAAAAAAAAATTTATGACAGTCGTCCGCTCCTTCAGCACACCTGTTTTATTGCATTTCAGCCCAGCTGTATGACCCGTCCCAAATATTTATGATGCATAAACTGGCACAGCAGAGGCCACTCAAGTACTCAGATCCAAGTATACAGATTCAATCAAACATTATTGATAATGTTATTGATATGCTGTCATCAACTGCTGTCATCCAACAAAAAGAACTTGTTAGTTAAAGAAAAGACTGTATCCATGATGACAGGGTGTAAACACATTTTATGCTGGTAGAGAAAACAAAATGTCCCTAAAAGCAGAGGACTTCCAGGATTTGCAGGAAATGTAGTGTGAACACAGCAGTTCTTTAATCACGTTGTCTTCACTTTCCCATGCGTGTTACCATTGTTAGGTCCCGTTACTATGATTTCAAAATGAAGTGAAAAATGTCAAAGCATCCCAAAAACATCAGTTCTGCGGGTAAGCTGAGACACACAAATCATTAAAATGTTGATTCATGAATGAATCTGGGGCAAAGGCAAAATGAAAAGAACCATCAGTAAAACAAGGCACTTGGATCTCAATAGAAGGAATTAAAGAAGGAATTTGTGGTCGTGATTTTAGCTTCTTTCTTCATTTCATCAACTTGAGAATATCTACTTGCCTTCTAACTGCTCTCTAAAAAATATATCTGTACAATTGTTTGCTGAAAATATCCCTCAGTAAATAAATAAACCAGTGTACGAGTACACAGTAGATGTAGACAAATGGGCTCTTTTCTCGAATTTCTGGCGCTAAACAGAGAAAGGAGGGCAGAGTCGTGTTCTTCCTTTCTTCTCACCTTCAGCGTATTTACATTCATAACTGTCAGTGAGGTCCCACCAGGGGGCAGTGTTAGCTGGGACTTACAGAGACCCCGAACCTCCAAACAAACACACAGCTTCCAGGTCCCAGTGCAAAACCAGCCAAGGATTCCCACCGTGCCCCTGTGCTTATTTTGTTTACAGTGTCCTTAACGCAATGACCAAGCTAGCTACCCAGCCGTGGTAAGTCCTGCCCTTTAGCTTTAGTGCTAGCAGCTAAGATCAACAGCCACTACTAACACAAGGCAGACAGAAAGTGTTAGCATATTAGCATCCCTGTGGGGTTATTATATAACTGTGGGCTGGAGGGTAGAATAGCAGCAGTTGTGGTGAAGATGGTGCTCCCTGTGCCCGCTGCTATGTGGGGGAGGGGGATAACATACAGAGGCCAGAGGGTTGGAGGTGCTGGAGGGCACCCTGGTGGAGGAGGAAGAGCGCTGGCTGGTGACGGTAGACGCGGACAGGCCTGTGTTCGAACGTTCGCCTTGGCTCAGGTTCCTCTTGCGCTCGCGAACTAGTGCCCTGTGGTGGCGCTTCATCCGCTCCAGCTGCTCCTCCGCCGTCATTCGCCCTCGAGGCTGAGTGCTTGGCAGCTGCTGGGCTTGTGATGGCGAGGATAAAAGCTCCAAGGCACTCTTGGGTCGTTCCTACGGAGACAGGGACGAATACAGAAAATCAAAGAGGACAGGACAAACATGAGATTGAACATACTGACATGAGTCATGAGATAGCAGGCCTGGATGATCCATACTAAATATTCCCTGTAACGTGATATGCACTAACAGATGGCGTTTGAAACCATCAAGAATTTTCATTTAATGCTACAGTTTATCAAAAATAATCCACATACACCAAATAGAAATACGTGGTTTTCACATGACACAAATGGTATGAAAAATAATTTTGTTTTCTACCGCTTATCCGGGTCAAGGTCATGGGCAGCAGCAATCTAAGCAGAAACACCCAGACGCTCCTCTCCCCGGCCACTTCCACTAACTCCTCCAGGGGAAGACACAACAGAATCAGTTGCAACACCTGTATTAACTGTTGGTCCTATTATATCTGTAAAATCCTCTTATCCTTAAAGTTGCAGTAAGGTGTAAATAATAACAATCTTGTAGCATTAACTAACCCCCATTCTTTAAAATCCTATTGTAATCTAGAACTATGTTCAGACCAGAGGTCTATCCTGGTAGCTCTGGAGTCTTGAGCGGATTTCGTCAAGCAAAAAGGTCTGGGGGTAATCCATATGAATGTTCCTAGCTTGGTATCTAAATTACATTATATTTAGATCTGGGTTCCAGAAACAAATGCTGAATATCGTTGTATCCTCTGAAACTTGGTTGTCTAATATTGTTGCTAACGAGGATATTGCAACTGATGGCTGTAATGTTTTCAGAGCGAACAGGGAAGGCCCCACAGAAGGGGGTTGGATTTCAATTTATGGGGGAAAAATGCCTTTGTGTCTCCGTTCTCAAATCTTTATCTAGGCTTAAATGTTTTGAATACTTAGCGTTGAATGCTTGTTTAGGGAACACGGCAAATTGTGAAAATCTATTTCTTATTGGAGCCTATCGCTAGCCTTCAAGTCTTGCGCTATTGAAAAATTATTTGGTTTACTGCCTATAAAAAGTCTGATTTTTTTTTAATTAGGCAATCTGAATTGAAACTTTTTAACAGATGTGTCAAATTGTCTGAAAAATCTGTGTAACAATTTGAATTTAACAGATTGTTCAAATTGTTGATCACTGCCCCAAAAAGGCCTGACACTAATAATTCTAAGTGTGGTTCTCTTTTGGACCTCATTTTAACTAATAGGCCTCATAAGTTGAAAGCTACTGATGTTCTCCCACTTGATTTCAGTGACCATTGTCCCATTGCCTGCATTAGGGACACTAGTCTACAGAAATGTTAAGCTCTTATAACTGTTAAAAGAAATTTTAAGAATTTTTTAGACCAAGCTTTCTTACATGACTTGTATCTCAGTGACATCTCATGCTCTGCTTCTGTCCCCAATCCTCATATTGCTATAGATCACTTCACTGGAGCCTTTCATGCCCCGTAGACAAGCATGCCCCTTTTAAGAAACGTAGACTAAAAAATAGAAGTAATCCTTGGTTTTCCTTAGATATCTCAGAAATGCTAAGGGTCAGGGATACTTCCTAGAACAAAGCACATGAGAACTTGCTCTCAATTGACCTTCCCTGAATTAAGGTGAATCCTTAATTGGACATTCTCCCGGATGTCCAAGCTCCTCACCCTATGTCTAAGGCTGAGCGCAGCCACCCTACGAAGGAACCGCATTTCAGCCGCTTGTATTATTTGTATTGTATTGTATTGTATTTTTATTATCATATTATAATATGTATATTACAATGTAGACTGACTGGTAAATTGAGAGCTTCGTCTACTGGCTCAGCTCTCTCCGTAGTACAACAGATCGGTTTAGTGTCCGCATCACTGCCGACGCTGCCCCAGACCGTTTGTCAATCTCCTGCTCCATCTTCTCCACACTCGTGAACAAGACCCCAAGATTGAACTCCGCCACGTGTGGCAGCAATTCCTCCCAGACTCGGGTGGGCAATCCACTCTTTTCCAGCTGAGAACCATGGCCTCAGATGTAGAAGTGCTGATCCACATCCTCGCATCACAGTCAGTTGCAAACAGTACCAGTGTGACAAAGTTCGACAAAGCCAACAGGACCATATCATCTGCAAAGAGTAGAGATGGGATCCTGAGGCCACAGAACCTGACTCCTTCTGCCACTCAGAAATTCTGTCCATAAAAATAATGGAACAGAACCGGTGACAAGGGGCAGCCTTGGCAGAGTCCAACACTAACTGGGAACGAGTCTAATCCTAACCCCAATTTATTACTGGCGATGCTCACGCTCTGACAATATAGAGATCAAATGGCCCACAACAATGGGCCATCTAATCCATATTCCATGAGCACCCCCCACAGGACACCTTGATGAACACAGTCATAAGCCCTTCTCCAAATCCACAAAACACATGTAGACTGGTTGTGCAAACTCCCATGCCCCCTCCGATACACTCATGAGGGTACAGAAGTGATCCAGCTTTCCACGACCAGGATGAAAACTATATTTTTCCTCTTGTATCTGAGATTTGACTATCAGATGGACTTTCCTCTCAAGAACCCTGGAGTAGACCTTCTCAAGGAGGCTGAGGAGCATGATCCCCCTGTAGTTGAAACGCACCCCCTGGTCATCTTTCTTAAACATAGGAAGCACCACCCCAGTCTGCCACTTCAGAGTCACTGTCCCTAATCTCTGTGAAGTGTTGCAGAGGTGTGTCAGCCAGGATAGCCCTACAACATCCAGAGCTTTGAGGAACTTGGGATGAATCTCAACCAGCCCAGGGCTCTGTCCCAACAACCTCGACCCCAGTGATGAAAGAGCCTACCTCCGAGCCCAGAATTTCTTTGGCAGCGACTGAAATCTTGCTCCATGGCCCGACCAACTCCTCCCACAACCAGGTTTTTGCCTCAGCGACTGCCTGAGCCGCATATTATTCAGCCGGCCAGTAACTATTAACTGCCCCAGGAGTCCAAGCAGCCAGCCAGACCCTGTAAAACTCCTTCAGCTTGATGCCCCCCTTATCCTCTGGTGGCCACCAGTGGGATGCGGTCGAAGCTTTGCCCAAAGTGGCAGTTGAACACTATTCTGACAGGGTCAGGGGTCAGACATCCCCTACAGACCCTCACTATACACTCTGGCCTGCCGGGTCTATCTGGTATACTCCCCCACCACCTGATCCAACTCACCACCAGGTGGTGAACAGTTGATAGCTCTGCTACTCTCTTCAAAAAATTATAATCTGCAAAAAAACTCTGCGAAATGTGTTAGAAACGACAGTAAATACAGTATGCAGCATACAGTACAGGAAACTTCACAGCACTTACAGTTCTGTCCTCATGTCGTATATCTGTTCCCACAGGCAGGAAACTTTCCATCAGCACAAAAACAATTTCCCTCCCTCCCCACTCCCCCGCTGGTCTGCAGTCACACTGCTCTAAGTGCATCAGGGCCTGAGCACTGTTACCTCTTGTAATTACATCCTCATGTTTGAGAACATGACTGCAACTTTACTGACTTTGTTGCTTATTTGGAGTCTTTTTGTAAGGATAAGGCACACTCACATTCACAAATTTAAAGTTTATGTAATTCCATGGCGGCAGAAGGAGACAGAGAGGCATTCAGTTATATTGTCATGTCTGTGTTGTGTACGCATGCTTGCACTTGCTCATGAGCAACCGTACCATGCCAAAGTACATCTCTTCCAATAGAGCCAGGGCCGAGGAATCATGCCCTTCTCAAGCACAGTACGGAGCGCTCACACCAGTCGAACAATCCAGACTTTGAGAGTCAAATGTGCTTGGGGGCGGTACTGATGGTCCAGTATGAGTGCGCCCTCAATGTCTACAACAAGGCATCAAAAATTCAACAGGCTTTTGCATTTCAGTGAAGTGCAATATAACAACAAATGTTATCCACTATCTTCTTTTGATTGGAGTACAAGAAAAACTACCGCCTGGCGGTTATATGGCTCCACAAGGCACACACAGCACACAATGAGATGTGTGTTAAGAACAAGGGCAGTGCTGGTTTTGTGGTAGTGTGATTGGTATAAAATCATATTTCGTTCAAAGGTTTAGAATATTCTTAAGACAGTCTGGATCATGGAATTGAGTCATGGATTCACACTAGAGCATCCGTATCGCGTCAAAGCACAAATGACACACAAAGTCGGAATTGTTTGACTAGTGTGAGCACGGCATCCATCCTTGGCCCTAGCATGGTTGGAAGAGGTGTACTTTGGTATGGCACGATTGCTAATGCATGAGCATCAATCACGCTTATACCACACAGACATAAAAAAATAACCTCCCTCGTCTCCTGCTGTCTCCTCAAAAATCGATGGCGATGTTGCATAATTCACTAATTTGACCTAAATCCACGAATTTACGCATACAGTGTCAGAATAAAAAGAGTCCAAATAAGCCACAGAGTCAGTTAGGTTGTAGTTATATTCTCTCACCTTGATGATGTAATTGTTCAGAAGTAACTCAGTGCTCAGGCACGATTGTGCTTAGATCAGTGTGCGTGCAGGTCATCAAAGGAGTTGGGGGTGGGGGGACAATCATGCCTAGGCACAGCACGGAACAACTGGGTCAAGTGTGAGCGCGCCCCGAGTGAAGAGTGTGGAGGGCAGCAACAATAGAGTCCGTTATCTAGCTGACTCTAGTTTTAAGATAGACTTAATATCTGCTGACAGCCAAATAACAGACACGCACATGCATACATTCTTTACAATGAAGACCTATCGTACGTCACCACTGCCACTACATTGTCACACTTAATATCTGTTTCTGCATTAATTACAGCTGAAGTAACACTAATTCTTGAACACGTAGGGGCGTATGTTAGAGACGGACATTACTGACGACTTCAGCTTAGCTTATCGATGACAAAATTCACGCCCCCTGTAAGTGAACGCTGAGGAGCTCTAGCTGCTGCAGGTGACTCACCCTGGAGGCGGAGCTTCCCGGGCCTCTCCTGAGGTTGATGTAGGATGAGACGGAGGTGGACTGGTTCTGTCCAAAAGAGGAGTCTGACACACCTATATTGCATTACGTTATTGAATCGGCTGTTATAAAATACATTCACACAAACTGATAATTTAATTTTGTAAAATAACATTTCAACATCCAGAAGTTTGAAAACGTTGATATCTTGGATCAAATCAATTACGGAGTGGCTCTTGGATCCGTCGGGTCAAATTGGATGAAGAGTTTAGCTACAGCTCACTGTCCTGAATGCGAATGGTCAGGAACAAAAGTTACAGCAGCTGTACTGAACCTCTACGACTCCGACTAGTACTTTTAGGTGATTGTTGGCTCTCGACGCCCTTACACATGCTCACGTACCTCTGCTCTGGAAGTACTGATAGCCAGTGTCAGACATAGCGCCGTGGGGTTCGCTCTGGTATGAGCAAAGGTCCGACTGAAAGCAGAGAGCATTCCGGTGAGATGCTGATGAAGGTGAAAAGGGCGACAAGAAGGAGAATGTTTTGGCATACCTTAGAGTCTCCGTTCACCACAAACTGCCCACTCTCCCGGTCCCTTTTCCTCTCATCAGACTGCCGTTTCAGCCCGCGCACCGACGTGTGCCGGATGACCGAAGCCTCCTTGGGGAGGGGTGGCACCACAGGGGGCATCTCCTCGTATTCATAGAGGTGAGGCAGTGGTGGCCTGGGGGGAGCAGCATCCTCTGCCTGAACAGTAACCCATCAGTAACAGATCTACTACGTTAAATGTACGACAGAGAAGTTTACGAATAACCTGCAGAACCAGAACCAGAACACATACTCACCCACAATGGGATGTCGCTGTGAGGCTGGCCATGGGATTGGAAGCTGGGGGCAGAGTTACGAAGAGGCGCCTGGACCTCTTCGCTGTGAGAAGGCACAGCCAGGTCTGACACAGAAGGTACTAACTTCCTCTCTGGAGATCGACAACACACACACAATCAAGAGGAACTACAACACTACTTATAGTACCTTATAAACCTAACCAGAGCCTCACGCTTCCAGGATGCAGGGTTACTGGTGGTCCCCAGAATCTCCAAAAGTAGAATGGGGGTTAGAGCCTTATTAAGCTTCTCTCCTGTTGAACCATCCTCCAGTCACAGTGTGGGAGGCTCACACACTCTCTTCCTTTAAGGGTAGCTTAAAAAGTGCCTTTTTGGTAAAGCTTATATTATTATTATTATTGTTGTTGTTGTTGTTGTTGTTGTTGTTGTTGACCCCATCGGTCAGTGCATAGGGCCTACATTAAGCTTTGGTCAAGGTTTTTCCTTGTCACTTTCACAACGTGCTGTTTAGGTTAGACTGTTAGGTCTAAATCTCAGAGCACGGTCTCCACCTGCTCTTCATGAAAAGAGTTTTGTGACAACTTTTGTTGTGCTTTGGTACAGGTGAGCGTGAAGATGGTGTTGTGGAGGGTGTTATGGCAGTTTTGTGTTGTTACACTGAGAACTAATGAAACTCACCTGGGTTGTGGACAGATTCTATGGTGATTTGGTAGTTGGCTTTGCGGGCACTCAGTCCCGCCATCACGTCCTCTATCCGAAGCCTCCTTGGGGAGGGGTGGCACCACAGGGGGCATCTCCTCGTATTCATAGAGGTGAGGCAGTGGTGGCCTGGGGGGAGCAGCATCCTCTGCCTGAACAGTAACCCATCAGTAACAGATCTACTACGTTAAATGTACGACAGAGAAGTTTACGAATAACCTGCAGAACCAGAACCAGAACACATACTCACCCACAATGGGATGTCGCTGTGAGGCTGGCCATGGGATTGGAAGCTGGGGGCAGAGTTACGAAGAGGCGCCTGGACCTCTTCGCTGTGAGAAGGCACAGCCAGGTCTGACACAGAAGGTACTAACTTCCTCTCTGGAGATCGACAACACACACACAATCAAGAGGAACTACAACACTACTTATAGTACCTTATAAACCTAACCAGAGCCTCACGCTTCCAGGATGCAGGGTTACTGGTGGTCCCCAGAATCTCCAAAAGTAGAATGGGGGTTAGAGCCTTATTAAGCTTCTCTCCTGTTGAACCATCCTCCAGTCACAGTGTGGGAGGCTCACACACTCTCTTCCTTTAAGGGTAGCTTAAAAAGTGCCTTTTTGGTAAAGCTTATATTATTATTATTATTGTTGTTGTTGTTGTTGTTGTTGTTGTTGTTGACCCCATCGGTCAGTGCATAGGGCCTACATTAAGCTTTGGTCAAGGTTTTTCCTTGTCACTTTCACAACGTGCTGTTTAGGTTAGACTGTTAGGTCTAAATCTCAGAGCACGGTCTCCACCTGCTCTTCATGAAAAGAGTTTTGTGACAACTTTTGTTGTGCTTTGGTACAGGTGAGCGTGAAGATGGTGTTGTGGAGGGTGTTATGGCAGTTTTGTGTTGTTACACTGAGAACTAATGAAACTCACCTGGGTTGTGGACAGATTCTATGGTGATTTGGTAGTTGGCTTTGCGGGCACTCAGTCCCGCCATCACGTCCTCTATCCTCCATAGTTCACGTTTCATCTCACTTCTCTCCCGCTGCAGTTTGACACAAGACTCTGACTAATTCATCATGTTTTCACTCACAACTGGTCAGTAATCACATCCTGTCAGTGAGCTCTTCACATTAAATTGATCATTAAATATTGAGAAAAGGTTCTGAAAGTTCACTGAAACTAGTTCTCCAGTACCGCTTCTTACCTGAGGGGTGGTGCTGTGGTTCATGTGGGCCTGAAGCGCTGCCCTCAGCTGTTCCACGGACCTATCCAGGCAGCCATACTTGTCCCAGGCAAGCGCCATCTCCTGCGTCAAACACACACATGGCAGACGTGTACAACACTGCAGTGTACTTCTACATGTTTTTGTTTTTTACTTGTGTTTTTGTGATGCTTTCGTTGGATGTATGTTCATTCGAGGAACATATGCAGTGTTGTGTACAATTTCGGAGAACATGTCAGACTGCACAGGTGTGTGTACTGTGGACAGGCGTGATATCTGGGCCCGGATGGTGACCAGGTCTTCCTGCAGCAGTCTCTGTTGATAGGCGATCTTTTGGGCGTGGCTTGGCTGCTGCTCGTACTGCTCCATCTGCTGGTGGGACAGATCCAGAACGTTCTCCAGCTTGTCCTGCAGGAGGTAAAGACAGAACAGTTGCCACAGATTAATGCCTCGTTTTTCTGCAGTCATCTGACTAATCAGGTTTTCATTCATTTTAGTGCATTCAGCTTCTTTTCTTCAATTGGAGGGATTTCAGTGACTTCTGTTGAGTTTCACATGTTTGGGGCAGTTTCTTCAGGTGAATTCTGAGTGTTTAGGACGGATTCTTCAGGTGAGTTCTGAGTGTTTGGGACAAATTGTTTGGGTGGGTTCTGAGTGTTTGGGACAGATTATTTGGGTGGGTTCTATGTGTTGAGGACAGATTTTTCAGTTGGATTCTGTGTCTTTAGGACAGATTCTGTCGTTGGGTTCCTCGTGTTTGGGACCGAGTCTTCAGGAAGGTCCTTCTGTGATTAGGACAGATTTAATAATTGCAGAGAACATCTCTTCCTCAGAAGAATTCAGAACCTACAGTTGTGAAATATGAAACACTGTCTGTATGAAGTCTTGAAACCAAGTTCTCTCATTTTCTAACATTTCTGCCTCTTGACTTATCAGATGGCCTGAAGTCAGTTCAGGGTAAGGGTGATTAAATCTATTGGTTTAGTGATTGACGATTGATCGGTTGAAAGAGGTCTACCTTGTCCTCCTTCAGAGAGCTGATCCTTGTCTCTAGATCCTTCAAGATCTTGTCCTGCTCGCACAACCGGCTCAGTGTCACCTGCAGGGGGGGAAACAGGGTGCTGGTGATTCTGGGTCACTGCAGTAAGCATATTGCAACATTTCCGGTTGTTGTTGGTAGCTGGTAGCCTTTCTGCTGCACTTGCTGTACCTTGCTAATTGGGATTTATTCTTCTCTATAATGACTGTTTAACTGCTGTATCGTTAAAAATCCCATCATTGTGTTTAAGCACCATTAGCCTATCTTATTTTAGCAACTCTTGTGAATTTCACAACCGTTTCCAACAGATTCTCCCCACTCAGTGACGCACCCACTGAGAAACCAACTCTAGTAATTGGCAGCTCTATTTTGCGAAACGTGACATTTTCCACACCAGCGGCCATAGTCAAATGTATTCCTGGGGCCAGAGCGGGCGACGTGGAATCAAATTTAAAGCTGCTGGCAAAAAGTAAACGTAAATACAGTAAGATTGTAATTCATGTCGGCGGTAATGACGTTCGGCTACGCCGGTCGGAAGTCACTAAAGTTAATGTTGAGTCGGTGTGTGCTTTTGCCAAAACACTGTCGGACTCCGTAGTTTTCTCTGGTCCCCTGCCTAACCTGACCAGTGACGATATGTTTAGCCGCATGTCGTCGTTCAACCGCTGGCTGTCGAGGTGGTGTCCAGCAAACGACGTGGGTTTCATTGATAATTGGCAAACTTTCTGGGGAAGACCTGGTCTAATGAGGAGAGACGGCATCCATCCTACTTGGGATGGAGCTGCTCTCATTTCTAGAAATATGGCCAGATTTATTAGTCAGCCAAATTGACAATTCAGAGTTGAGGCCAGGAAGCAGAGTTGCAGTCTTACACGCTTCTCTGCGCTTCCTTTAGAGTCATCCACCTACAACCCCATAGAGACTGTGTCTGTCCCCCGTCCACATAAATTCACTAAATTCACTAAATCAAATAAGAGTTCGCATAGGAACTTAATAAAAATCAACACCACTAATGAGGCAGTTTACAAAGTAAAGAGACTTAAATGTGGACTCTTGAATATCAGATCCCTATCATCTAAAGGTGTATTAATAAATGAGCTTATATCAGATAACAATATTGATTTATTCTGCCTTACTGAAACTTGGCTGTGCCAAGACGAATATGTAAGTCTTAATGAATCCACTCCTCCCAGTCACATTAACACACACATTCCCAGAGACACTGGCAGAGGTGGTGGAGTTGCAGCCATTTTCAATTCTGCCCTATTAATAAACCCGAAGCCCAAACAAAAATTTAGTTCATTTGAAAATCTCATTCTTAGCATTTCTGATCCAACCATGAAAACTCTGCAACCAACTATGTTTGTTATAGTGTATCGAGCACCTGGACCCTACACTGAATTTTTATCTGAATTTTCAGAGTTTTTGTCAGGCTTAATCCTTAAAAGGGATCAAGTTATTATTGTAGGTGACTTTAACATTTATGTGGATGCTGAAAACAACAAACTTGGAACTGCATTTTTTTAACTACTTGACTCAGTTTGCTTCTGTCATTGTGTGCACAGTGCTTTGCAGTTATAATCACATCGTTATAGTTAATCACTTAAAAGTCTTTCCCAAAAATCCTCTTTTATCAGATCATAATAATGTTTAAATTTCTGCTCATTAACTACACTCCACAAGTCAAAAGTTATTGGAGTACATGTCTGTCTGAGGACAATATTGAAAAATATAAAGAAATAATTTTCCTGTGCAATTAATTCAGTAATTTCATTGCCTGACAGGATTGCCTTAAAATATACAGGAAGGCCGTTCATACTAAGACGAGTATGAACTCAAACAGCACTCGAGTGCGGAGACAAACAACAGACAGTCTGCATCAAATCATCTGCTAGCTCTGTTAGCACACGCTGCTGTGATGATGAGAGAGTAGCCTGCTACTGCTAATAATGAAACAGGGGACTGGAGATACGCTCCCATTAAGTTTGGCGGAAGGAGAAGTTGATGGTTTGTCAGGGTACAAGCCACAAGAGTGGACACTTGTAGCGGAACTGAAATGAAGGCCGATTAGCAACGTGTTGAAGATGTGGCTGCTACTACAGTTCTTACAATATTAAAACCCCTGCCAATAACTGGGGCGAAGGTGTGTGTCTGTGTACGTTTGAAACTGCATTTGATTTCCATTGTCGGCTGTTTATTTACAGAAATGTAAAAGTGTTATGTTCTAATTTTCTCTGACAGCCACATAAGTAAAACATTGGCTCTGTATCATGCCCCCGTTTTATCTTTTACGGTAAAAAAATATATTTTGATGGTACAAAAATATTGAAATGACTAAAAAATGCCCGTCCCTACTGCATACAGCAAGAAAAGATTATTATTAAATGTTAATAGAAGAAAATAAGGATAAGCCCAGGATTCTTCTCAGGCGCAGAAAAGATGACTGAGAGCCATAATTCTATTGAGCCTTGAATTCCTACGGCCCTCAGCAGTGATGATTTTATGGGCGTCTTTGATAATAAAATTTTACTTGTCAGAGAAAATATCCTACACCTCACAGATTCCAGTTCAACAAGAGGTACTATAGAAACCCTTGTTAGACTTGACGCACAGAGCTTGAGCTAATGTGGTTGCGAATGTCTTCAAGTGCATACTCATGTGCGACGTGTCAACTGAGTTGACTAGTTCCAACAGTCTGCCTTCAGCCGACAGGTGATGTGAGAAAAGATGGCGGTCGCAACATCGAGTCATTTTCCACATGTTCCTGAAAGTTTCAGTAAAATTCTTCTTTGTTGAGAAAGCCTTTCTGAAATTCAAGGCTTTTAATTTTAAACAGATACAGGAAGCCTTGAGTTGTATTTACAGCATACTGCAGAAACCATAACAGGACAATATGGTGCAGCTTCATGACATCAATTTAATTAAAAGCTGCCTGTTTAGTTTCCAGTGGTGTTTCTCTTGCTATCCCCACCCACAACTGGCCGCTCGGCCCAGACGTCAAACTGTGTGGTCCAACTGTCCAAACATTATAGAAATTATTAAAACAATCAAAATGAATTGATTAATCTTCGAGAGATTGGAGACTGCAAGGTGGTGACAGGAGCGAGTGTAGCCAGACAGCATCGGATGGTCGTGTGCAGGAGGATCCTGGTGGTGAGGAAGAGGAGGAGAGTAAAGGTGGAGCAGAGGATCAAATGGTGGAAGCTGAAGAAGGAAGACTGCTGTGAGGACTTCAGGGAGAGGTTGACACAGGTTCTGGGTGGTCATGAAGAACGGCCAGATGACCGGGTAACCATAGCAACAGTGATCAGGGAGACAGGTAGGGAGGAGTTTGGTGTTTCATCTGGACAGAGGAGGGATGATCAAGAGACATGGCGGTGGAGCGAGGAAGTACAGGAGAGTATTGACAGGAAGAGGTTGATGAGAAAGAAATGGGATAGTGAGAGAACGGAAGAGAGTGGACAGGAACATAAGGAGAAGGAGTAGGTGGCAATGGCTAAACAGGAGACGTCTGATGAGCTGTACGAGAGGTCGGACACTAAGGAATGAGAAAAGGATCTGTATCATCTGGTGAGGCAGAGGGATCGAGCTGTGAAGGATGTGCAGCAGGTTCAGGTGATAAGGAGAGAGATGGAAATGTACTAACAAGTGAGGAGTGCTGAGAAGATGGAAGGAGAACTTTGAGGAGCTGATGGATGAAGAAAATGAGAAAGAAAGAAAGAAAGAAAGAAAGAAGGGTGGGGGAGGTGGAAACTGGAACAGGAAGTTGGAGAGATTAGTAAAGATGAAGTGAGAGAAGCTTTGTAGAAGATGAAGAATGAAAAGTTGGTCCTGATGACGTACTGGTAGAGGTGTGGAAGTGTCCAGGAGAGAGAGCGGTGGAGAAACCGTTCAACATGATGTTGGACAGTGAGAAGATGCCTGACGAATGGAGGAAAAGTTTACTGGTGCCGATATTTAAGAACAAGGGTGATATGCAGAGTTGTAGCACCTACAGAGGGATAAAGCTGAAGATGTGGCAAAGAGTCGTGGAAGCGAAGCTGAGAGAAGAAGTGATAATTTGTGAACAGAAGGATGGTTTCGTGCCACGAAAGATCATGTTTGCTGTGAGGGTGCTGATGGAGAATTTTTGAGAAGATCAGAAAGAGCTGCACCATGTCTTTGTGGATCTAGAGAAAGCCGACGACGGAGTGCCAAGGGAGGAAGTGTGGTTCTGTATGAGGCAGGGAAGCATGTTAGACTGGTGCAGGAGATGTATGAGAGCAGTACGACAGTGGGGAGGTCGCTGCAGGAGTGACAGAGGTGCATCAAGGATCGGCCCTGAGCCCCTTCTGGTTTGCTGTGGTGATGGACAGAGTGACAGATGAGGTCAGGTAGGAATCTCCGTGGACGATGATGTTTGCAGATGACACTGTGATCTGTAGTGACAGCAGGGAGCAGGTGGAAGAAAACCAGGAGAGGTGGAGGTGTGAAGGAATGAAAGTCAGTCGCAGCAGGACAGAATACAGTGAGGTTACAGGGAGGAGAGGTGGAGAAGGTCCATGAGTTGGCGGGGTATATTATTCAGAGCGACGGGGAGTGTGGTAGGAGACAGGAAGCAGAGAGGAGATTGACGGATGTGGTAAGAGAGGAAGAAACAGAGGACAGGAAGAGATGGAGGAAGATGATTCTCTTTGGCGACTCCTAGAAAAAAACTTGGTAAAGCCAAAGCAAACATCAGAAAACTCAGTCTTCTACCAAGATTTTACTGAATTTTTTAAAACCTGCATTTTTAGATGAAAGAACCAGAAATGGAAACATGTTCCTAACATTAGGCAACCCCTTGGAACATGGAATTTAATGTAGCCAACATTTTAACATTTATACTTACATCCACGTCACTTTCTGCAACTTTGACAGGGTTCCTATCGTCCTTCAGCATCTGACTTCCAGCTACCTACAACAGCAAAACAGCATTTCCAAATGTCAGTATCCCGCTGTCCACAGCATGTGTCTGAACGATGGTTCAAAGAATGAGATACAGAACACAGCTACAGACCACGAGACTACAGGACACATTCTCAGCTTTGTGTGCATGAGAGTATGAGCAAACACACAAAATCAGCAAGGTGGATGTGGACATTTTGAAGCCCTGCACACATGGACATTAAAAAAAAAAAAAGCTCTGTGACAAAAGTGTTTGCAATCCTGAGCTCAGGTTTTACTGAAGACAAGATTCTACAGTGTTAGAACCTCCTGGAAAACATTCCTATAGAGCAAATTTGACTGATAGTAGCATTTTCTTGGCTCGGAAAAGAGACTGTAAAGGCTGACAAGTTCTGTAAACAAAGAGGCGACGTGTCTTTTTATTTATCGGTGCAGCATTTCAGAGACGATAGCAGAAGCAGCTGGCATCTAACCACTGGGCCACAGCCACGACACATGCACTGCTGAGCCATCCCAGCGCATCACGGGCCAGAGGGGAGGGTCAAGGGTCACATGGAAGTAAGACACCTGAGCCATTCAAGCCTTGACTGCGGTGCTGGAAGCAACGGGATGGATTTCTAACACACTCGTACGACGACACAGGTGCACTCGACTGGGAACATGAAACATGGATGAGCACAGACACAGACATTACCAACCCATAAACACAATTCACAAACACTAAAATTTATGCAAAAATTCGCCCGGCCCCTGACACGTAGCATATTTCAATTTTCTAATCGAAAAGATGCAAACACAGTCTGTAAGAGTTGGGGAAAAAAAGAAAAAATTACCATTAATTAATGGTAATTTATTGGATTACTTACGTACATGCGTTACTTTTTATACCCAAAAATAATCATATTAAACACAGCTGTGCCATGTGTTTAGGACCCTACACACTCAGTCCTTCATGATACCCCCCTTGGCACAGCTTGCAAACGCTTCTATCCAGCTAAAAGTCTTTCAGTTCTTGTATTTGGTATTTTCTCCCATTCTTTCTTGGAAAAAACCTTTAGTTCTGCAATATTCCTGGCCCATATTTCATGCACCGCTCATTCAAGATCTACCCACAGAATTTCAATAATGTTTAAATCTGGACACTGTGAGGGCTGTTTCAAAACCTTCGGCTTGCATCTCTTGAGGTCCTCCATGGTGGATTTTAAAGGATTTTATCCTGTTGTAGAATCTATCCTCTTTCACGCTTCAACGTTTATACAGACGGTGAAATGTTTGTTTCCAGAATGTGTTGGTATTTTTTAGAATCCATTCTTCCTTCTACCTGTGCAATGTTTCCTGTACCTCAACAGAACCCCAAAGCATGATAGATCTACCCCCAGGCTTAACGGTTTGCAAGATGTTCTTTTCATGAGATGCTGCTCCTTTTTTTCTCTAAACATACCTTCGCGGACTGTGGTCATAGAGTTCTGTTTAACATCATCAGTGCACAGCACTTGTTTCCAAAACGCCTCAGGCTTCTGTAGATGTTCCATTGCGTATTTTTGACGTTGGATTTTATGATGTGGATAGAGATGAGTTTTTTTTCTGCAGACTCTTCAATGAGGGTATTCATTGTGAGAGTATCGCTGCACAGCGGAATGATACACCAACACTCCTGACTTTGCTAAATCTTCCTGCAGGTTCTTTGCAGTCAAATGGGGGCTTTGAGTTGCCATTCTGACCAGCATACGAGCAGTTCTCTCCAAGAGCTTTCCTGGTCTTCCAGAACTCATCTTGACCTCCACAGTTCCCCTCAACTCCCATCTCCGATATTATATTATATTTGTCACTCTGAACCCTAACCCACAGCCTGAAAATGCTTGGCTATCTTCTTGTAGCCTTCTCCTGCAAGGTGGGCATCAAAAACATTCATTTTCAGAGTGTCACACTGCTGCTTAGAGGAACCTAAGGTTGCTGATTGTTTGCACAAGGTTTAATGAATCAGACTATTTAAAAGCTTTGAAATTGGCACCAGCTGTCACCTCCTAATGACACCTGTTAACATGCCTAACAGGCTGATTTAGATCTGAACTTGTAAAAAGAATCTGAGACTTGGGAGAACGTAGGGTAGACTATAAACTGTGTTTTATATTTTTAATTTTTAGTTCAATTCATTAAATAAAAAGTAACTATGCATTAATGTTTGCCAGTAATGTTGTCCTTTTTCCCATATCCTAACGAGACTGTGTTTGCATCCTTTCAATTAAAAAAAAAAAAGGTTAAAAAATTTGTCAAGGGGCAGCAAAATTTTGGCAAACAACTGTACACACATTACAGACACATACACGCACTCATACGTCTTACGTGGAGTGGCCAAGGCGGCCCAGCAGTGCAGTGCAGTAGTAAACTGTGAACTGCGAGGATCAGTGGCTCTACAGCTCTGATCTGAGAGTCAAAATCAACAAAGACACAGAAGAGCAACTGCTTTCATGAGATGCCTTAAAACCACCCCAGAAACCTACTGTGGGTTGGAACATCTCCAGTCTGCAGGCTAATGTCCAGGTCCTACAGTTCAACATGGCTCAGAGTGTCAGATGTAAAGTCAGAGGCGAGTATTGGCTTGAGCCAAAAAACAGGAAACGTACAGCAGACGCTGAAGATTAAACGACTCTTCTCACCTTCAGGTCCAGATATTCCAGGTCCCTTTTCAGCTGCAGATAGGTGTCATCAGCCTGGAGGAAGACAAACACGCTAATGAATAAAGTCTGCCTGTGTCCGGTGAATCACATAAAGCTTCACTGACGGTTCATCTGTACGATGTAATGACACATTCACTGTTTTACTACGGTTTGTGCCTCAGAATTGATCACAACCCCCCCCCCAACCAGCAACAAAAACTGAGAAAGTCCATCACATCTCTTCAGAGATGCAGTATTGCCACAAACAAAACTGCAGCACAAACAAGAGCCATTGAAAGCAGAATCACGGAACCAAAATCTTTAATTCAGCTCATGTGGCTCCACAATAAACCAGACTCAGGTACAGCCGGAATCAACAATCAGACCACCAAACCGAGCGGCACTTCCATAGCCAGCAGCAAGCCAAAGCATGGAATGGATATGTGGACGTCCAAAGTTAGGCAGCACAACATGCTTTGGGCAACATCACTACAAGCACGACATAGAAAGTGACCAGTCACATGGAGACAGGCAGATGGTTCTACAATCGCAGCCTGCAGATCAACCACATGGTGGCCTCAGGTTGCCACCAATGGTGGTTTTGTTTAGTGTAGTGGTCCGTATTTATTTTGGTGAACTTTATCATCTGTGTCGCAATTAGTTGTTAACATGGTAAGATTCCTGGATGGACAGGATCTACAGGGAACCTGTAGACATAAATGGACAGGATCTAGGGGGGTGGGCAGGCAGGCGTGCGGCAGGGGGCCCCACCTGGGAGTTGAAAGAGCCCGAGGGAGCTGAAAGGCCCCCATGGCCAAGGTGGGAGACAAGAGAAGGGATGGAACAGAGGAGGGGGCTGCTGCTAGTGGTGCTAGTTGACGGGGGAGGGTCGTGTCGGTCGGGTTCGTTGAAGCCGCTGAGCCGCTGCAGCTGGATCAACATTTGCTGACGTGCGGACGCCAACTTGGCCTGATGTCGGCGCAGCTGGATGAGGAACAGGGTGAGCTCCTCGGGCTGTCAGGACATTAATCATAGCTGAACACACCTAATTTCTCTTGTTTTAGGCACCAACAGACATACTTATGTCCAGATCGAACAAACAGTTACTGTCAGGAGAATCGATAAAGTCGCAGCAAGAAACTGTTCATGACAGGAAGTGTCTCGCAAACTCTCACCTACAGACAACAGGCTCACAACCACAGAAGCTCTATCGAGATTTGGTCAATATGAAACACTTTGTTGCAGTGGAGAACGGATGCACCTCTGACGACTGAAGAATCGCATGACAGAGTGTGAGATGGAGGCTATGACCGATTTAAATACAGGCTGTTCAAAACAGTCACCAACGTGATTAACGTCATGTCTGCTCTCATGTTGTGACTGTGAGTATTTGTCAGACGTACCGTTTTGCCATGAAGGCTGGGAGCACTGACCGTGTGTGACATGTACCCAGACGAAGGCATCGACCGCCTCTCCATAGTCGCAGCCTGACAACACACACACAGCACATTTAAACAAAACACGCTTCATACAAATAACCAGAAGGAAAACATTGTCAGCGAGGTCCACATCACTAGAGGCTCGGAGAACGCAACCTTTCACTGTTTTTCTCTCTAGGCAGAATGAACTGACATGTTTTGATAGATCGTTGGTGTAAAATTACATATTTATGCATTTTTAAATTTTATTCGAAAACATTTTTTTACACAAAAACACACACATAAACATATTCAGTGTGTGCGTATATAATTTAGAACAGTATGCAGTTTCTGTATATTTTGTTTATTTCTGCTGATACGTTTGAACATATGTCAGGGTGTCTGTCATATCACCCCAAAGCAGAAAAACAATAATCGAGACTGAGTGACGCAGTCCCGCTGACAGTGACGAGTCCAAGCAACGGGCAAACATCCAGTCGTGTCAACGGCGAATGATCCGACTGTGACATGATATCTACTCAACATGTCACAACACCACTGGCTCACACTCCTCCTGTATTATTATCTAATGGGAACATCAGAAGATTAATCAGGTGACTGAAAGCTGCTGTCTGAAAATGTGATAGAAGATCTGTTTTTATCTGCTTACAACAAAACGTTGTGGGGCAATGAAACTGTTGCATCACTCAATATAATCACAGATTAAAATACCTTAAAAAAGAATTCACTTAATAAATCTGAATAAAATCCCTGAATTGAGATTCTGAAGTTTTAATCTCCGTTGCGCAGAAGGAAGTTCTGAGACTCTGTGTGGATAATCAAACAACCTCAGCTTTACTGATTTAAAAACAAATTCAGGAAGTTTCTGTAGTGTTAAGGTGTTAAGGTTACAGGACACTGGAGGTGATGTCGCCCCCACACTGAGTGGTTAGACTTGGTACACCAGGGAGGGAGAGAAAGTCACTCATCAGGAGTACACGCCGTGGACCTCCGTTCCTGACCATTTATCCAGTTTAGCCCTCATAACATTACAGTTTCTCTGTGTGTGCACAGGAGTTACGTTACCCTCAGCAGCTGAGATTTGGTCCTGCGGGGGGACATGTCGAAGGGGATGTCCCGCATTGACCGATCCCTGTTGGGCTGCACTGTCAGCCGCTCCGCAGGCGTGTGTGGCCTGCGTGTGGGTGACAGGGTCCTGCTGGTGCCGAGCAGAGGCCCGGGTGGAGGGATGTCCTCGGACGATGGTGGTACCGACACGCAGCGGGGATGTCCCTCAAACCGAGCTGCTGAGGGAGGCACAGTAGATGGAGGGGACAGGCCAAACGGGTACTCCAGGGCCGGATTGTAGAGTGGTGCTGTGGGGCTCCCGTGGCGGAACTGGTGACGCTGCTGCCACTCATACAGTTGCCAGACGGGGCTGGACCCCTTGCCGCCATGCTCGGGGGTGAGGCGGAAATGGCTGAGGCGGTCCTGGGCATACTTGTACTCGCCAAGTCGGGCAGGCGGGGGGCTCTGGCAAGGAGTTTTGGGCAGAGTTTGGTATGCGTCCACAGATTTGAACTTGTGCTGGGTTGCTGGTGTGCGGTGAGGGAGGGTGCTCTCTCTGGATGGGGGGCTGTTAAATGAGAAAAGAGGATATTTTCTATTTTATGATTGATTAAGTAAGGAAATGCTCAGTCTGCATCCACAACAAACCAGTTTCCTGGTGAAAATGTGTGTGGATGCTGAAATCAAACTGCTGAAAACATTTGCTGAATTGCAAAAACATGAAAGAGACAGAAAAGTCATGAGCTCCAGTTTAAGTACATTTTTCTTTTATGTTACATAAAGGACATAAAAGACAATAAAGACATCACAGAAGTTCACTTGAAACCATTAAAATATCAAAGTATTTGGCGCTTTATGGACAGAATGTGTTTTTCACATTTCTACCTTTTACACTACTACTAAACTTTTCTGGGATCTGTTACTGTGGAAACTGTAATTATTAATCTGTGAATTTCTTTGATGTCTTTAAAGTGATATTAAACATAGGGGACATCAAAGACAGAAACAACGGCTACTTACATTGTAGCTCCTGAGTTTCCTGTCTCCACACATTTTTGCAACTCATCAAATGTTTTCAGCAGTTTTATTTCAGCATCCACACACATTTTCACCTACAGATGCAGTTTTTTTTCATAACTGTTGTAAACAGTTTCAACAGTGACACATCCCAGAAACAGCTGTAGTGTAAAAACGCAGAAGGGCAAAATGAGAAAAACACATTCCTGTAACGTCCTTAAAGAGTTGAACACTTTGAGAGTTTAATGGCTTCATTGGGTGAAAAAATTTAAACGGAGCAGCGTGCCAAAAAACGGTGGAATAATAATAACAACAATACATGTGGCCCACCTTTTGTGTTCAATCTTCTGCACCTGGACCCACTGCTCCACCTGCTCCAGAGCACTTCTCCGCTGCACCTGCTTGTGTGCATCAGCAGGAGGCAGCGCTGGGGCCCTCTGATACGTCCCTGCTGCTATCCCATTGGGCTCCAGGATGGGGCTGGGTGTGGAGACCAGCCCGTTCCTTGTGCAAACACTGGAGGGCAGCGTAGAAGCTGCTCGTGAAGGCGCGCGGGATGGAACCGTGGACACGGGCGCCGAGGCTGACACTTGGTCTGATGGTGAGAAGGCGCGGGGCGTCGGGTTGGAGGGCAGGGACGTGTGAGTGTCCATCTCCAGAGCTGCACTGGGCTGTTCCAATGTGGGGGCAGGTGATTCTTTATGGAGGCAGCAGCACTCGTCTGCATCACAGTGGATGGGCTCCAGGAAAACTTCGTGGATGATGGGTCTTGTGGTCTCAGAGTCTAGGTTCTTCATCTTGTTATTGTGTACGTGGTTTGCCTGTGGGACAGCATGCTGCAGCACGTCGAGCTTCTCGAACTGGTCCGATGGTCTGCAGAACAAATGATGTAAAAATCCTGGATCAGTATCAGTATCTAAACTTCGGTGAGCTGCTCTCATTCTGATTCCATTCCTTCGCATGGGATTTTGTGTTTAACCTCAGGAGAGAAAATTGCTTCTAAACCAATAATTCAAACGTACAGAAAGTGAAAAACCAGCTGACCTTTGAGTCTGACAACCTGAGGTGACAGAAATGTTTCTCGGTGCCACCAGCTGACTTGCTAAACCTCCCCTTTAGCGTGTCTGCGTGACATGCAAAGACTTCTGAGGCATCATATCCGAACTCGGGGAGTTAAGCTCCTTTTCTTCCCTGATGCCTTTTCTCGGTTGATGGTTTAAGCGTTTATGTAACATCAAAGCATTGATGATGTCATTCACGTTCCAATTCCATTCCAACGTTGGTCCACACTAATATTGAGCCAATATATCAACGCACCTGTAGTTGTGTGCGTGTGTGCGTGTGTGTGCGTGTGCACTGTTTCCTCACGCGTGCACTGAGTCTCTGTGGCTCTGCATCAGAGCCGCCTGCTTCATGCTCCTCAGCCAGGTGTTCATGTCCTCCTGCGTGTCAGCGCTGAAGTAGTACGTCCGCATGCCGCTGTGCTCCGCCTGTGAGCCAATCACAGAGCTCTGCTTGTAAACACACGAGCGCATGCCGGTGTAACTGGCCTGCAGGAAATGAGAGGGGGCGGGGTCAGTATGCCGACGAAACGGGCAGCTGTGGAGACGGACGTCGTGCCGTCCAACAGGCAGCACCAGTACAGAGAAAGCCAAAGAATAAACCACAGCAGCACTGATCAATGAGAGGAGAGGTTATACAGTACACCAGAATAGGGATGTTAAAATATCCACCATCTATCATTAAAGACTGACCTCAGAACAGTAAAAACACTGCTGGTCATGTGATCCAAGTGATCCCGTGATTCCTACAGAAAAAGTGTGAATGTCAGCTAGAACATTCGAGTGCAGCTGACAGTCAAAAATACCACAAACTGCTCAGCGACTAAAACAGAATTACTGTCTGTGCAGCCCTCCACATGGCCCTGTTCCACCAGAAGTCTACATCAGGACTCTTTTCACAGACAGCTCAGCTTTTAATACAGTCGACCTCTACAAGCTCACTAAAAAACTGTGGGACGAGGCGCTCTGGGACTGGCTGTCAGTTCTCTGGCAGGCCGCAGACGGTCAGAACTGGAAATATCACATCAAACCACGCCATGATGGACACTGGTAGCCCACACGGTCGTGTCCTCAGCTCACTGCTCTACACTGTTCACATTCGACCGCGCTGCCTCTCACGAGGACTTTGCGGCCACTGGCTGTGGCGAAACAGACAACAGGGGTGAGGTGGCCAGTCTGGTGACGTGATGTGAGGAGAACAATTTTACCCTCAACACAGACAAGTCATGAAATTATCGTGGACACGAGGAAAGAGAGAAATCATCGGCTGTTGATCGCCAACAAACTCGAGTTGGGGCGGTGAGCAGCTTCAAATTCCTGGGCATCTACATCAGCACTGACTTCACCTGGACACTCAATAGCACCCAGCTGGTCATGAGGAGGCTGAGGAAGTTCTGCACGTCACCAAAGATCCTCAGGAACGTCTGCAGCTGCATCACTAGGAGCATCCTGAGCAGCGGCATCACCGTGTGGTATGGGGGCACCACTGCAGTGGCCTGCCAGTGCCTGCAGAGGGTGGTACACACTGCTGAGAGGATCATAACAACCCTGCCAAAACATCTACCAGACATCTACCAAAGCCCAGTCCACTGTAGAGACCCCCACTTCTGCCCTCTGGCAGGAGGCGCAAGACCTCTGGACTTACACAAACAGCCATCAGACTGTTAAATAGGCCAAATACCAAATACTCACATCCCATACATACTGCAACCAGACACACAGTGTGCATGTTCCACAGACCTTCAATAAGACCATAAATCAGCATCACTGTCTACTGTTTCATATTTCTGTACTCATTTTGCACTGTTGTGTTTCTTTGTACAAATTGCACCGTCAGTGCAAGTCACGCTCCCATTTCCCATCTCTGACGAACAAAACTCCGGTTACTTAAAGCGGCACAGTGTAACTTTTCATGATACCTGCCATTTCCCGACAGTAATACAGGAAACAGATGATCTGTGAAAAAATTCCAGATCCTCTGGTTCTGCTGCTGCTCGTAAGGCTGCTGGCGAAATTCTGCCACTTCCCAAAAAAGATCTAATCAGAGCATCTGACCAGTGTCATTCTCTGCAACCGTGGCCTCAGACTGGGAGGTGCTGACTCCCGTCCTGGCTCCACATCACTCCCAAAGACACTGGAGGAACCAAGACAACCCAACAAACTCTGGAGCCTTCAGCATGTCAGGACAGTTCTCATCCGCACCCAGCGCCTCGTTACCAAGGAGCGTCTCGACTCCCCGCATTAACTCTACCAGGGGTATGAGTGAGTCTTTAGACAGTTATACTACTACTACTATTATTACTGCTATATTACTATACTACTACTACCAGACCACAGAATGTTTGATGTCGTGGTTTTAATGTTTGGCATGAAATCCACAGCAGCGTTTGTACTCCACATCAGACGATCCATCGTGGTTCATGTGGACCACTGATAAAAAGCTTATAGGCCAAATGTTAGTGACAAATGTTAAAGTCTGTTTTACCATCTTTGGGCTCGTGTTTCTGCTGGTTAGAACAGAATCACTTATCAACCTGCGGAAGCGATCGTTTCACACCAAACACCAAATCACCGACTGAGGCCTGAAGCTTTTGTCCTATGAACTCGTCCCTGAAAAACAGAAAATGAAAATCTTCTAAGGGATTTTTGATACTTCTTGATAATTCTTAATACGTGGACTATAATGACTCCTGGACCAACAGAATGCACCTGCCTTTTTTAAGTTTTTCCTCACTCGGTTCGAGGGTCTGAGGGCAGAGAGGGTCACATCTGTACAGTTTGTCAAAGCCCAGTGAGATAATGTGTAAATTGTACAAATAAAATTTGATTTGATTTGATTTGATTTCAGCTGCCAACATTGGACATACAGTAATATTTCAACTGTCATGTCTGAATCTGAAATCTCGTGTGTTTGGAGAGATACAGGCCGTTTGGTTTCTCTGCACTCTGTCCTCGCCATCAGAAAAATGCATGCCGGGGCACAGATGTGACGGACGGAGGAGAGCAACCCACACACACCTGGTCAGCCATGTTGGGGTGAGGGGGTGAGAGAGGAAGAGGAGACAAAGACATGTTGTTCTGCACACATGCAGCCGACAGAGAACACTTATGTTCTGAGCCAACACCACAACGATGGAGCGCGACGGTTATAGCGCAGACGCGGGCAGGGAGGTACCTCTTCAACGGAGGTGAAGATGCCACACGCTCAAAGGGAGGCGGGTTCCCGTCCGGCCAGCCAACCAATCACAACAAGACAGGGGAGAGGATTGGAAAGGGTGAGGGGTCAGAGGTTGGGAGGCTGTCGGTACCAGTAGGTTTACTTCATGGGTAGCAGCAGCATCCACATCATCATCATCATCATCGTCGTAAACGTCAATGTTTTTATCACCATCATGGTTATACTGTAAATGTGTTTATTATTATTATCACACGTTATTGTTCTAACATTAAACTGTAACACTCAGCAGACAGCATGTGTGTGGACCCGAGCGCTCTGTTGGACACGTAGACGATGTCTCTGGTGTCAGTCTGACCACAGCAGCGTAACGTGACCACGTTGGCCATGTGGACATCTGGTCCACAACAGGAGACCTCGCTGACCTGCAGAGGTTGGTTGTTCATATCTGCTTCGGTTCCTACAAATGAGACTTTTCCTGCTGTTCGCGTGTCAATGGGCAGCGCTCCCCTCAGTCCGTGTCAGCAAACACAGCAACATGACTCAAGCAGCTTTGTCCTGTTCAGACGAGTCTTTTTCCATCGGTGACAGCTGACCGCACTCCAGCAGGAGGCGCCGCTGTACAGAGCGGATGATGTGTTCATTAACACATTTCCCATCTGTTGTCATCGCTGTCGCTGGAAAACACTCAAAAACCGTCAGAGTGCTGAGTTACATGTGCTGAGTCTCATTAGACGCACTTTTTTACCACCGATTCTAAACTTTTAAAATACCTCACCAACTTTTCAGTCTCTTTATTCTGACTGAAACTTTCCTGTTTTTAAACAAGTGATCAATCAGTGCTGTTTTTTTTCCTTTTCACACGGAAGCATTGTTTACAAAGAGAGACAGAGAGACAGAGACAAAGAGACGGAGCGACAAAGAGACGGAGCGACAGAGAGACAGAGAGACAGAGAGACAGAAATAAAGAGACTCCGTGACTCTGTCAGTCACGGAGAGACAGAGGAACGGGGAGATGGCAACGTACCTTGAAGGCAAACTTCCGACTGATGTGGTCCTTCGGCTCCACAGCTGATAGCAGGTAACTGGGTAGAGGAATACTGCCAAGAAGCGACTCCTCTCTGCTGTCTGCAAGGCAGAACATGCGTTGTCACACACACACACACACACACACACACACACACACACACACATTTCCTGTCCTGCTACTTTTGGTGCTACCGTCAACGATATCACACAGTCCTCAACCCTTATCTCCCCCTCACGTCTAAAAACGTCTCATGTGCGTGTGTGTGTGTTAGTTGAGTGTGTGATGGTGGTTTAACGTTGGTTAAAAATGTTTCAAGGACTTTTGGAGGAGAAATTCTCTAAATGGTGACAAGTTTTTATCTGCTTTATGCTCTCAGCACAAACACACACACACACACACACACACACACGCACACGCACAAACACAGACACACACACACACGCACAAACACGCACAAACACACAAGCAAAAACAGACACAGACACACATGAACACACACACAGGGAGACAGTACAGATGGATCCAGGACATTAGAGATACTGAGATTTGCAACTGGAAACCAGTCATTTGTCAGAGTTTGAGTTGAGGCTGAAGCCAACGACAACCGAACTTGGTGTGTTTGTTTCGTCTGTAAACGTGAGCAGAACAAATTCGTCAAACTGAAGATCCATCTGACGTCAACACGCTGACCACCTGCACAGCAGAGCCTCTGCCTCCCCCTGCTGGCAAAGACAGGAACTACGAACAGCAGGATGAGAGACGGAGGTGGAACAGGAGGCAGGAGTCAGAGGAAGAAAAGCAGGACAGAGACAGGAGGAACAGGAGGATGAGAGAGAGAGGAGGAACAACAGGATGAGAGACGGAGTTAGAAAAGCAGGACATAGACAGGAGAAACAGCAGGACCAGTACTCGTCCCCAGAGGAGTCAAACAATCAACCACTCTTTCACCTTTGTAGTAGAAGAGACAGTAATCAGCCAGGACAAACCACTTCCGTCTCCACAGGTGCATCCCGGAGCTGTCCTGCAGGGATGAGAGCAGAAAGTAAACCAATGAGACAAAAAGCAGCACAGATGACAAGAAGAAATATGTCCACGAGAAGAGGATGGGCAACAGGAAGGCAGAGAAGGAGAAGAGGAAGCACGAGGAGGAGAGAGAATGAAGGGAAAAGAGAAGAACGAGTGGTTCTGCTGGCTGTGATGACTCTCGTTAGAAGAGAATCTCTGCTGCTCTGCTACCGACACAAGCAGAGAGAAGTCACCGTCTGTCTAAACTCGATATCGGCAGAGCAGGAGAATAAACCGAGAGAAAAACACAGTTGTCCTCCCTGAATGACGGAGAAATCTGGTGTGAGATTCCTCAGGCTTCAGAGAAGGTGTGTGTGGAAGGAAGTAGTGCAGGTGTGAGAATGTGAGCGCTCCACCTGTTTGTACAGCCATCCTCGGACCACCACGGGGAAGTTTGGGTTCCGCTTGATGGCCTGCTCTCTCTTCCCAAAGCTGTGCGCCTTCCCGACGCATCGCGAGCCCTAAACAACACAACCACAGGTTAAAATAAGAATCTGTGGGATTCAAGGGACATTCACGTCATTCCACAGACCGGAAGAGGATCAAACCTAAAGAGGCGTGAGAGAACCGATCATTTAATCACTGATCAATCAGCTGCTTTACTCAATGAAAAGCGAACCAGTTTGTGCTCCAGTGGGTGGTGGGAGTCAAACAAGAGGTACTGGTCTGTGTGTGTGGGCTTCCTGTAGACCTCGATGCTGAGGTTACCATCTTTATCAAGAGACACCGCACAATCCAGGAAGGGTAAAATGTTATCTCTCGTATCCTCCCTGGTGAACTTGATGTTCTTGTCCACCGCATTTATGTGTCGCGTGAAAGCCTCCAATTCTTGGGTTTTGATCTTGACCCATGTGTCATCCACATATCTGAACCAGTGGCTGGGAGCTGTTCCTGTGAAGGAGTTCAGGGCCCTCTCCTCCACCTCCTCCATGTAGAGGTTCGCCACGATAGGAGACACTGGAGAACCCATGGCACAGCCGTGTTTCTGTCTGTAAAAAACTTTATCGTATTTGAAGTATGTCGTGGAAAGGCAAAGGTGCAGAAGGTTGCAAATTTGGTCAGGGTTGAGGTTAGTTCTGGTATCTAGGGAGCTGTCTTGTTGTAGGTTGAAACACATCAAGACAGCGCTCCAGACATGCGGCTACCCTAAGTGGACCTTTGTCAAATCGTCCAAAAGGCGCCACAAAGAACCACCTGAGGCAGAAAGGGAAAAACGGAAGAACGTAGTTATCCCATATGTTGCAGGTCTATCAGAAAAATTCAGAAGAATCTTCCAAAAACACAAAATTCCAGTCAATTTCAAACCGGGCCAGACCTTAAGACAGCGACTGGTCCACCCCAAGGATAAAACACCCAGGCATAAGCTCAGCAATGTTGTGTATGCCGTTCAATGCACAGAGGAGTGCTCTGACCTTTATATAGGTGAAACCAAACAGCCCCTCCACAGACGCATGGCACAACACAGGAGAGCCACCTCATCGGGACAGGACTCAGCTGTACATCTGCATCTTAAGGAGAAAGATCACTCCTTTGAGGACTCCAATGTCCACGTTCTGGACAGAGAGGGCAGATGGTTTGAAAGAGGAGTAAAAGAGGCCATCTTTGTCCACTTGGAGAAACCCTCTCTTAACAGGGGTGGTGGACTAAGACACCATTTGTCTGCTACCTACAATGCTGTCTTGGGAGCCCTCCCCAGGCGGTTTAACCCCCACACACACCTGGGGCCATGTGAACCCAAGGTGTCACACGGAACCAAGGGTGAGGGGCAAACACGCTCAAGTGATTCACACCCGGGCTCTTGTGACCTTAACGACTCACACGATGCCTAGCCAGACGACCGCAGACGAGGCTGTTGTTTTCTAAACACGTCCTCCTTGTTGGTGATTGTCTCACCAACAAAGAGGCTGTTAGTCTCATAACACGTCCTCTTTGTTGGTGATTGTCTCACCAACAAAGGAGGCTGTTGGTTTCAAAACACATCTTCGTTGTTGGTGATTGGTGATTGTCTCTACCCACTCAGGGTTAAATACCTGGGTTTCCCACACTGAACCTCAGAACTGAAGAAGCCTTTCGGATGAGAGGCGAAACGTCTTCAAACAAGATAAGAAGTCCAGTTGTTTCCTACTAAACACTCCGAGATCAAGATGACCTGGATGACTGAGAACCTTCACGGACATCCCGACGAATGTTTCACCCGTCACCGTCACACCACAGTCAGATCTGTGCTCAGTGACGGTGTAAAAAGGGAAAATCTGGACATACCTCTGAATTCAAAGCGCATCATAGCCTTGAAAACATGGACTTCAGTATTCATCATGTATCAGCAACATTGTTAAAACTTTGTTATTGTGTTCTGTACATGTGACATCTGTGTCACGTCTGAAGGATCTTCCTCTGTGCTTCTTCCAGAGGTTCCTGTTCCCTGTACAGGGCTTCTGAAGTTCTCCAGACGTTCTTCAGTTCACCCAGTTGGAGGCCAGTTCGTAAAACCCTCTGAGACAAATTGGAACTTGTGATTTTGGGCTGGACAAATAGAGTAAGATTTTATTTTGATTTTGACTCGGCTCTCTTATAGAATGAACCTGCACCAGGTTCTGAAAGTTCTACATTTGTTTCTACTGTTCTCAGTGATCAAACTACGGACTCGGCGATGCTTAATGCTCCTGTTTTACAGGAGGAGAGAAGGAGGACGTGAGTGATGCTTAATGCCCAAACAGGAAGTTTCGATCGGAATCAGTGTTTACATGGGTGCGGTTCAGAATAAGAATCAACCCTCTCGTTCGGAATATAATTTCTATCCGAATGAGCCGAGTCGGATCAGAATCTTCCAGTTGACGTGTTTATATGAAGCATTTTGATTCTGATCAGCCCTTTATTCTGAACATTTGTGTCCATGTAAACATGGCTACTGTGTCACATGTTGACGGCATCATCATGTGACACAGCTCGCTGTGTGCGCTCTGGCAGCCGCTGTGGGACAAATCTGCAGTCTGGAAACACCAGCAGGTGAGACGAAGGCTGCGCACCTGCTGTCCTGTGTCTGTAAATTCAGGTGTATGTGTGTGTATGGAAAAGGCTGTGATGTGACTCAGGAAGCGGAGCAGCTCTTCGGTACATTGATGGCTCAGAACTAGACAAACTGAATGGTGGAGAGCCCGTCTGAGACCCGGAGGTGGTCGACTAAATCTCTCCACTGACAGGAGCCGCAGGAGGGGAGCAGGTCATTAAACCAGAGTGCTGCTGGCTGGATTTATGGCTTCTCTCTGTCGGTGCTGTGGAAAACTGGGTTCTCAATGTAAGCAAGACAAACAAGTGAAGACATCCACTGCCAAAACTGAATCCTCCTACGTGCAAAGTTCCACAAAATCACAGAAAATCACTGAAACTGAAAGGAAATAATCTACAAACAAGCCAATATAAGCTTCTTCCACTTTTGGCTTTACCAAGGTTTTTCTAGGAGACACCCCAACGAATCATCTTCCTCCAACTCTTCCTGTCCTCTTGTTCTCTCACACCAACTATCTGCATCTTTTTGTCTCACCACATCCATCAATCTCCTCTTTGCCTCCTGCCTGGTAGCTCCATCTTCAGCATCCTTCTACCAACATATCTTCTGTCACCTCCTCTGCGCATGTCCAAACCATCTCAGTCTGGCCTCTCTAAGCCAATATAATAAAGAGATAAAATTCATTTGACGTCATGGCTGGTGTACGTCCATCGATCAGTTCTGTCAAGAATAATGAACTGCTGCTTCAGGAGGAGTGTGTCAGCCTCTTCTGGTCAAAATCTAACCTTTACAATAATAACGGGAACTCAACCGATTCACAGTAAAAAAAAAAAAAACATCCATGAAAACATTCCAAAATCGACACAACGTCCTAAATGACAGCGTTGATGTTTACACATGACAAAGATTTGGTGCAGATTGTAAACAAACATCTGGAAATATGCAGTGGCTGACAAAAAGGTGTGGCCTCGGTGCAGTTGTGTCTCACAGCTCTGATATTTCCTCAGACACAGTACAGATATGATTTGTTCCAAACGGGGATTCATTCCCTCATGGCGGGGACACCGAAGAGTTAACATTCTTCTGTGAAGTGTTCCTCTCAGAACGAGGCAGTTCTGCTGCTCAGTCATGGGGATGAGGAGCAGGAGCACCTGGAGGACTGCAGCCTGCGAAACGCCACCATCGTGATGGATGCTCATCTCTGCACCGCATCAGATTACACATGTTCAGTCGCAGCCCGCCGCACTTGTTGATCAGCGGGATGGGATTTCTCGCCTCCGTGGAGCTTGATGTGTGCGAGCTAGTAAAAGTGGGGAGCGAGGTTCCTCACCCGGTTGGAGGCTCTGAGGGCAGAGGGGGTCACATCTGTACATTTTGTGGAAGCCCAGTGAGACAATTTGTAATTTCTTGGGCTGTACAAATAAAATTTGATTTGATTTGATTTGATATGATTTGATTTTGCTTGAGTTGCTGCATTGGGTCAACTGGCTCTCTGGTTGGGTCGATGGATCATCTCTGTGTTTCTCTCCACAATTGTTTCTTTGACCGATCGATCGTTCCGATCTGTGACGACACGAACTGCTTGACTCGGAGCGAGGGAGGCCTGAACTGACCTCTAACAGGCAGCTGAATGCACCAAACTGTCAGTGCAGAAGAAGAAGTTGCAAGCACCACTTCCTTCTTTATATTTGTTTGTAAATTTAATCAATATATCAACTTCAATTTGCTGACACTGATTTCACATCATGTGTGAATTGTTCTTCAACATTGTTCTTCCTCTGTGAACATGAGTGTAATGAACCTTCGAGCAATTAAAGACAGACGATACAACCACATGAACTGACCTTGGAGGCGGAGTCCACTGTGGACGAGGTGAGGGCGGTGGAGGCTTCACTGACTGTGGTACTGGACATCAGCTCGCCCGCTTGTTTGGACATCATAGGAACGCCCTGCGGCCTGGACACACAAACACACACAAGTGAATGCACTTTATATGAAATACTTTATGAAATGCTTAAAAGAATCAGATCGAGAGTGGGTTCCATAAGCGTGATTGAACGTGCATTTTTGTTTTGTAAATACAAAATGAATTAATCATGGTGAGGCGTAAAAGTCAAATCAATAAAATGAAATCTGAATAAATGCAATGGAAACGGATGAAGTGAATAAAGGATGAGGTTTAGAGGTCACAAGACTTAAATATCTCAGAAGCTTCAGTCTTTCACTGCAGGAGAGAAGTGATGGCGGCAGCGGCGGATTAAAGGGACTTATCTGTTGTAGTAGTTGACTTTTTTTAGTATTTCAAATGTCCATTGTGCTGTTTCTGGTTTCACTTTTCTTTCCTCTAACTCTGTTTAGTCACTGTAACTTCGCTATAACTTCATTCTAACCTCACTGTAACCACGAACATCACTGTCACCTCAGTATGACCTCACTCTAACCACACTGTAATTTCACTGTAACTTCACTTTAACCTCATTCTAACGACACTGTAAGCTCTCTTTAACCTCACTATTACCTCACTGTAAACTCACTGTAACCTCACTCTAACCACAGTGTAACTTCACTGTAACTTGACTTTAACTTCACTTTAACCTCATTCTAACAACAGTGAAACTTCACTGTAACATGTACTGCCAGTGCAGTTAACCGTTGATGGTTGAGTTGCTTCTTACCTCAGGACAGAAGATTGACACAAATGGATGAATGCCTAAAAACTGTCAGATGTTTTCATGTCAGAGCTGAACTTCTGTTTGTCACTACATTGTTATCTATTTAACAGTTTGTTTCTTGGGTTAAGGTTTGTGAAATTTCTACCTTTTGTATCTTATGTCTTGTCTTTGTTTTGCTTTTTAGATCGTACTAAAGGGATTTTAAATGGCTGCTCATTTTCATTTTATTTCTAAATGTGAATTCCGTTGTTTGGAAATACCCTGCAGAACCAAAAATGTAAAATGAACCTTTACTCATTGACACACAACTGATTGTTTCTTATTTCCGATTTCATATACGGTTCTAGAGGGGCCGAGTAAACAAGAAGACCACGGTGAAGTTATGGGTTGGAGGGCATTTATGGGCCGCGGTTGGCCTCGTCTGGTTGTGCGTGGGAGGAAAACGGGGCCATTTTGTGTCCAACGGAGAATTAATCCCACGACACCTAGAATCGGAGAGATGTGACATTTTACGGCTGCGTGTTGCTGTATTTTAATGACATGTCTCAGGAGAAACAATGAACACAACTACGAACTGAAAAACTCATGAAATAGCATCACTTGACTAACATGACAATTACGCATCACAAGTCCATGAAGACTCATTAGTGCTTCCTTTAATTCATCTCGTTATTGTTGTTGTTGTTTTTTGGGTGACTTTCTTGTCAGTGAGACTGACGCTGCAGACAGCTACTGTAAATCGACATTGAAAGTCCTGCCAGAAGAAACCAACAAGAAAACGCCTGTAAAAGTTGAAGTTTTCCTTTGAGGAAGGAAACGCGCAGCCTGAGTTTAGAGGCGATGCTCTGCCTTCCCACTGAACGCAGATACGTCTAAAGTCAGCTGGTATGTCAGAGCTGAAATCTCATCTCCAGTCTGTCACATTGTTTTCGCTCAAAATTTGACTGTTTTCTGGGCTGCAGAGCTGCAGCGAGAGGCTGTTCAAATGTCAGGATGAGCCTGCGTGGGCGACCGCTAATTTTCACTTTTCTTACGGCAGCTGTGTGTGTTTGCTGCGGATGTGCGCAGAGTACCGCAGGGTACTGCAGGGTACTGCAAAGTACTGCAGGGTACTGCAAAGTACCGCAGAGTACCGCAAAGTACCGCAGAGTACTGCAGGGTACTGCAGAGTACTGCAGAGTACTGCAGGGTACTGCAAAGTACCGC
>KV751377.1:5614494-5626994 GCA_001698575.1 Mola mola | reverse complement strand
TGTTTTCATCGCAAACACATTTGAAATCAGTTTGTTGACCAAAACTCAGAGGTCGCAAACTGAACCGCCATCCGGTACAGGACCGCCTATGTGGGGGCGTGGCCTCATGGGTCGGGGCGGAGTCTAGAGGAGGAAGGCGGGGATGTTAACGGCGCCAATTCCCTCGGTCGTAACTTTTTACTCGTAGATCAACATGTTTACATTCAACCGACAGTCAGACGTAACCTCTGACACCTGATCGTGAATCAGCCAATCAGCTCGCAGCACGCGAATCGACGACAACGCTACAGACTCAAATACTGAGTCATAATTCAAGCACACTCCTGTGTGCGTGCGTGTGATTAAAAGAATGCGGCTCCCTGGAGTCGTCGCCACGGCGGCCTCGAGTCTCCGCGGTGAGAACGATCTTTGATCTCCATCGCAGTCACGCCGACCGGAAGCCATCCTGCGTTTGTGACTAACGAGCGATAGACGGCAGGAAGCTGTCAACTGCTGGATGATCACATGACCACCATTCCAATTTAATCATCAGTCCATTCATTTTCTGAACAAACACACACATACATGTAGACATAGTGTCATGTGACATAATCACTGCAGTAATACTTCAGGCCGACAACACAACACAGTATTTCACGTATTCTTAAACAGTCCCTATCATCATCCTCTTTGTCTGCTCCACCTCCTGATCAAGGTGCGTTTTAGCTGCTTGTTACTCTGTGACAGCTGTAAGGACAACGTCCGTCACGGTGCGGTGAAGATCGACCGAGTCTCATCTCCTCACCTCAGCTCCTTATTAATACATCTTCACGTTGCTGGTGAGACGGGGGGCGCTGACACGGTGCTGATGAGGCTGATCGGTAATCAATAACGTTTCATCTGTGATTGTTCGTACGTGTCTGTCGTGCCGTTGAGTCTACAGGGGGGACGCTGTCTCAGCGTCCTCAGAGCGGAACATTGGAGCCCGCGGCCGGCTGAGACCAGAGACGAGCGCGGCGGCGTAGGTCTGACCCGGCCCCCGCTGCGCCCCCCTACTGAATCGCGTCCTTTCAAGGCCCTTCAAAGAGGCAGGCGGTGAACGAGCACAGGCAGCAGCAGAAGAAGAGCTCAGTGTCGCTCCGTCGGAGGGCGGCGACATGAAAGGGGCTAAAAGATCGCGGGCGGCGAGGTCGGACGTTCAGGATGAAGCTTTTATGTGACCAACAGTGAGGAGCTGTGGAGTTTTTAAATGTCCTATCAGTGTCCAACATGAGCACGGAAACACGTGTCCTTTCTGCTCCACTGGGTCCAGACCGGCCGGAGCTCTGCAGCTAGCCACTGTTAGCCTGTTAGCCCAATTAGCTCAAGCGGCTGGATGCGGAATTCGCTGCATCAGCAGCAGCGTCACATGGGGCTATGACAGCCAACCGCCACAATTGCACGTCACGTCACCTCACGATCACACAGAAACTACGGAAGCTGCAATAACTCTGCCTGTGCTAACAGAACAATGGTCACGATACGTCACCTGACCTTACTTCGCCCCTTTTGGAGCATTTCAGCTGATTTAGAAGCAAAAAGTAAAACATCTCTGCGAAACAACAAATCTGAGGTCTCCCTGTTACGTTAGCGACCAACGCTCCTCCCCCCGCTGCAGCCGAGAGCCACGCCGGCGGAACAACAGAACACGTGTTGTAAGCAGAGGCTGACCTGTTCTGCTCGCTCCGATGAGGGTGGACAAACCGGTGCTGGTGTCCTGGTTCCGGATCCACGTGTGTAATTTCCTGTTTGATTTCGTAGTTCTGTCCTGCTTTGCTCTTTGCTCAGGTGCACCTGTGTCACCTTGTTCACCAGAGTTCCGCCTGTTTTCAGTCTTTGGTAGAGCTCAGTTCTCTTGTTTCTCCGCTGTTTTTCTTCCTGTTTTCCTCCCTTTACTTGTTGTGTCGTTCCCGCTGCTGCTGGTGTTTTTGTTCCTGTCGTTTGGACTCGATTTCTCGCCCGCGCCCTGAAAGATCGATTGTATCAGACTTCTTCCCTGGTTTTGACACCATGTGAATGAGTAACGAGTCGCTCGGTCCTCACTGAAAAAACTCAAACAGCTGCTAATGTGGAGGAACAGCCGGTTGGAACGCTGATAAGTTTAGTTGAATAGATTCTCTGTACGAACCTGGGATAAATCTGAGCTGTTTGTCCCCAGAACGTAGATGATTAACAGGTTTCTTGTGTGAGGAAGGGACCCTCAGTGTGATGTCCGTTTCACAGCTCGGATTAAACTCTTACCATCAACACAACAGATCAGCAGCAGCACGGCGTCAGTTAACACACGCGTCCGTCCGTCCGGCCGCTCTGACATCAACACGCCACCATAAACAGACGCATTCTGTACAAACAGAAAAAACAAACACTTTCTCCTAATATCGGGTTGAATTCTGGGAAATAAACAGGAGACTGTTTACCTGCCACAGTATGTTTGTCTTCACACGCGGGGGGGCTGAACGGAAACCGTCCGTTCACTTTTCACTGCTGACCCAATTCAGTCAAACTCAACCCAACAGGCCGGCTAATCAGACAGCAGCCCGTCATGCACAAATAGCGACATGTGACGGGTCCCATCTGAGTGGACCCGATGGATCCATGAGAACGTCCAGCGTTCGTTATCAAAGCTGCTACAATCCTGAGAGAACGTCTGCGGAGTAAATAAATCAGGCCGACATGAATCTGTCGGTCTGTTCATCTTTACAAACACAGAAATGTTCCCGTTTACCAACTTACAACCTGCTGAGAACCAAACCTGTGATCTGACCTCCGTCAGTGCACACTGAACTTTAACCCCTTGACGCCTGAATTTATTTACAATTGAACTATGACTTCCAGGATCCATAAAATCCTGAATCTGTGATGACACGGAGCAATTAAAACCAGGATCCATAATTTCCTGGATCCACAACAACCAAGTCCACGACAGCTAGTTTTATCAATAGATCAGTAGATTACACATACATCCAGATTTAATGGATTTCACCTGCTCTTGGTCTCATGGACTTCATTTATTTTAACATGTATTAGTCAATACTCTCCCATTGTCATGGTGTTGTCGTTCTGTACATTTGACATCTAGGCACGTCTGTCCATCCCAGGAAGAAGGATCCTCCTCTGTGCTTCTTCCTGAGGTTTCGGATTTTTCCCTGTTCAGGGTTCAGTTTTTCCTTCGAGACAAACTGTAATTTTTCATTTTGGGCTATACAAAAAAAAGAAAAGAATTTTGATTGATTTGATGTCCAGGATCCAAACATCCAGGAGCCATGACTTCCAAAATCCGTCATTTCCACGAGCAATTACTTCCGGGATCCATGAGTTCCAGTCTGACGGCTTCAACTGCAGCTCAAACTGAAAGCTGTCTGACGACTTCAGCTCATCCAACAGTTCAAACAGCAGTATTCCTGTTTTCATGCTGTCATTGTCACGTGAACGCCTCTCATCTCCATCTACTTTTCAGAAATCACTTTTTGCGTCTCTGTCAGTTTTAATTATATACAAAATCACAACAACAACGTGGTGTTCAATCACTTTTAAAGTTTGAGGTTTTCTTTTGCTAAATCAAAGCAGCAGCTTTGGAGATACAAGCTTTCCACCAGGCGGCAAAAGTATGAACCTTCTCAGGCTATGATGACCTCGTAATAATTTCGCCCACTCACTCACTCCCTCGCTCTACCCCTCGCTCACTCACTATCCGTTCACTCACCCATTCCCTCACCCATTCACTCACTCACTCACTCACTCATTCACTCACTATCCATTCACACTCACTCATTCACTCACCCTTTCACTCACTCACCTGTTCACTCACCCATTCCCTCACTCACTGACTTTATCACTCACCTTTTCACTCACTCACTAATTCACTCACTCACTCACTCACTCACTATCCATTCACTCACCCATTCCCTCACCCGTTCACTCACCCATTCACTCACTCACTCACTGACTTTATCACTCACCCATTCACAAGCCCATTCACTCACTCACTCACTCACTCACACTCACTCATTCACTCACCCTTTCACTCACTCACCCACTCACCCGTTCACTCACCCATTCCCTCACTCACTGACTTTATCACTCACCTTTCCACTCACCCATTAACTCACTCACCCTTTCACTCACTCACTCATTCACCCACCCATTCCCTCACCCGTTCACTCACCCATTCACTCACTCACTCACTCACCCGTTCACTCACCCATTCTCTCACTCACTGACTTTATCACTCACCCGTTCACTCACTCACTCACTCACTCACCCGTTCACCCGCTGGTCTCTGGGAATGTGTGCTGTCTGAATGAAGTGAGCGAGGGAAGCCGATCCTCCGCAGGAATCCAGCAGCGCCCACACAGGACGCAGGACAGAGGAGACTTTGTTCGGCAGCACATCTGACACCCAACCAGCCGAACCCCGAACACGTTCGCCGCTCTCATCGCTACGCCAACGTAATTATCAGCTGCAGGTCAGCTGGGAGCCAGTGAGCTTTGAAAGGCCCCCCATCTGGGGGGGAACGTCGCCAAATCCTCCGGCCCGACAAACCGACGACACATCAGGACGGAGATCGCGACCGACGCCCGAGCAGAGACACACAGAGGCGTTTGACCGGCTTCTTCTTCTGTGGTGTTTATCTGAAGTACGAGCTACGAGTTGTAACCAAACTGACTTACTGACATCTCACGTGTACGTATGTGTGGTTCTTAACACGTGACCGCAGAACCTTGTGATAGTTCAACAAGGCTTCAGGCCAGACGGGACTCCGTGTCCGAGCTGAACGTGGCTCGTTCGTCAACTTCTCCATTGTGGTATCATCGTGTCGGCGGTAAAGGGTGACGTCGTCTCCTTAATATCCTACGTTTAATCATTTAGAACCAGTTCACAAGAGTTCACTCCACTTGTTTTGTGATGACCTACCTCCCGTCCCATGTCAGGTCCCACGTGGAGGATTCAGAATCCTCCACGTTGGTGACCACCGTGGACATCAGTGGCCGCTTGGCGCGTCGTCTGATGCGAACCAGCTCGTGAGCCGCCTCCTGTGAGGCACCGTGGCTGCAGCAGACACCCATCCTGCTCTTGTGAACATGAACCTTAACCTTCCGCCAGGGTTCACTGCTGTCTCACTCTCCACGTCTTCTCTTCTCGTGTTTAAATCTTCTCTCATTGCTCACCGCTGTCTCACCGCGTGTCCCCCGTTTCCCTGCCCCTCCCAGAACTCCTCTCTGTCTTTTGTTTTGGCGTTGATCCTCCTCCTCACGCTGAACCAGCTGGTACCGTCACCCACAACAAGCCTGACTGCTCACAGCTACATTGTGTTAACCATCTTGTTGTTTCCCTCAATTCCCTCTTTGTGTCTGGCAGCATTGGACACAGATGGACCAGCCCCCCACATTCTGGTTCTGTCTGCTCGGGACTCTGGACACATGTGGGTTTCCCGTGTGGACAAACTGTCAGCTGTCAGTGTTTCCATTCATTCACTCATCCACGTTTCAAAACGTTTTTCCTTTTTTACCATGACATCATGAGCTGCTACACCTGCTACATCTGCTACATCTGCTGGACTACAGCACCATATCTGCTACACCAGAGGACCATATCTGCTACATTTGCTGCACCACAGAACCACATCTGCTACACCAAAAGACCATATCTTCTACACCACAGAACCCTTACGGGTAAGACACGCCCACCGAAGACGTCAAGGTTCGCAACGAAGAACCAGCTGCTGTTTGGTTCCTGTGTGAACCAACATTTCGGGTTCCAGACCTGAAAGTTTCTCTGGCTGGTTCAAAAGTAGGTGAAGGAACCAGAACCCGCACAGAGCCAAGTCACTGTGAAGGTGTTCTCCAAGGAGTGGGCCCAGCAGGAGGTCCCTCAAAGCCATGATGTGCTCGGAAAAACAGGAAGTAAATAAATAAAACTCAATCATATTCGCTTAACTATAAAAGTCAGCTGAGTGTTGAGCTAAGCTGCTAACATTATCCTTCCTCAGCTAACACTGAGCTAACGCCAAGCTAATACCAAGCTAACACACTCAGCTAATACTCTGAGCAAACACTGAGCAGGACAGAACGGCTGCAGTGACTCAGCAGAGAGAGAAACAGCAGCAGTGATGCAGCAATACGCAACAGTGGAAAAACAAAGCAGAAACCACAAAGTCAACAGACTGAGAAATATTCTGCGGCGTTTCCTGCAAATTGGCTGTGAATGTTGTTACAGTTTGAATAAATCAATAAGAAAGTGATAAAGATGCCAGAGGAGGATCAGCCTCCGGGTCCACAACATCGGCAGGAAGCTGATGTCCGCTTATCACACTGACCTAAACAAAAATGGCCGCCGGACGTAATGAAGCTGAAACGTCCCGACAGGAGTATCGACGGTATCGAGCGGTCAGGATAAGAATGACCTAAATCGACAGAAATGCGGTCGGCCCATCTGCTGACATGGAGGGGGAGGGGCTTATGAGCTATACTGCAGTCAGACAGCAGGGGGCATCTCTTGGTAAGCAGCATGAGAACAGGCTGATGTGGTTACAGTGTTGTCCTGCTGTCTGCTCATATTCTCTTTTCTGCACAGACTATCGATCGCAGCACCGGACTCTGCACTTACTTGATGAAGAAATTGGCGCCCTCGTCCGTGAAGCCTTCCTCCCATCCGCGCGGGAGGTCTGAAACAGAACCAGAACCGGGTTGTCACGAGTCCTGCTCAGAAGACCCGACCCCAGGTGAACGTGACGTCAGGCGCAGTCGGTCCGTACCTGAACGGATCATGTGTCCAGAGTTCACCGGTTCACCAGAGCGCGGGTGGAGCCAGGTGGTGGTCCGCGTGTCGTCGCTGCGCGCGCGCGCGCGCACACACACACACACACACACACACACACACACACACACACACAGACGGAGGGAACAAACACCTGTTACACGCCGCCGCTCGCGCGGCCGTTAAAGTCCGTGAAAGCGACTCACTCGATGAAGAAAACCCGGCCGTCCCTGCAGACTCCGTACGACCAGCGCCCAGGTAGGATGTCCCGCCCGAGAGCCGCCGCCATGATCCGCGTCAGGTCTCGATCACGTCCGTCCCCCAGCGGAGGATCCCGGAGCTCAGATCAGCGGCCCGCGCTGCCTTCATGGACATCCGGGCAGCGCTCCTACTCACGCACAGTCACAGCGGGTAGAACGTGGTGTCCGTAGGTCCATAAACGCACCACAGAGCAGGCTTCAGCGTGGGGGGGTAAAAAAAAGTTTCTCATCAGAAGTTTAACCACACACGTGTCTTCTCTCGGCCAATCAAGACTCAGTTACACTCTTCTGTCACGCAAATAAAATGCAGCAATAATCATGTAAACAATCATTTATCAGTTATTGATCATCCATACTTTAACCATCCTGTTGTCACGTGAGCTGGTGACGTGTTCACTGCAAGCTGCTCACCTGAGGAGCTGCTGCGTTCACAGACCGCAGGAATTCCCAAGACTGGGACACGGAGTGAAGAAATTAGCACAGTCTCTGAGTCTGATGTTCTATGCACGTTCTGTAAAGAACCTCCGTCTGTTTGTGACGTCACAAACCTCAGTTGTTCTTTGTGCTTTGTTATGCTAAGCTAACAGTGGGTTCTTCACACGTTCCTTCAACTTCAGAGTGGTTAGGGTTAGAGTTGACCTCCTGACTCATACCTGACTTGCACACGCAGGAAGTACGTGACTGGACACACAATAAAAAGTGGTTCAGCCAGTCCATCGTGTAACTTTGTTTGCTTTCATTCATAATAACACGTGAAACATCCCATCTGACACGAGGAACCTGTCAGAGGTGTGAAACAGCTCCGTACAGGAAGACGGATCATCCGACATTCAGGTCCTCTTGGCCCGAGCCGATCGCTCTGAGGACGCCCCCTGCAGCCTGCGGCGCGGAGCCCTCCTTGCATCCGTCCCCCATCCAGGTTTTGGTGTGAAGTCCTGTGTGAACTGTGATAGTTACAGTCACAATATTCACATTAAGAATTAAAAAAGCCGTGAAACTGCTGCGTCACCCTGCAGTTTCTCCTCAGCGCTCCTCACCTCCCCCTGCAGCCCCAGGAGGTCGATCACATGACCGTCAATTCCATAACCTGCTCATTAGGTCCTGGTCCTGTGCCAGGGCGCGGACCAGGACCACAATCGGGACCATGGCAACAATCGGGACCAGGACCAGGACCAGGACCAGGGCAACGATCAGGACCAGGACCAGGGCCAGGACTACAACCAGGACTGGATAAGGACTAGGGCCAGGACCACGACCAAGACCAGGACCAGGGCCACAACTAGGACCAGGACCACGATCAGGACCAAGACCTGTGCGTTTTTATACGTGTGTGCCCCAAGATGCTGAGATAGGCTCCAGCCCCCCCCGCGACCCCTAACGGGATAAGCGGTAGAAAATGAATGAATGAATGAATTTGTATTTATTTTGTTTATGCGAGCAGTAAACAAGGATAACCTGATGGGAATTAAAGTCTTTATATTCAATAAGTATAGAAATATCATCGTCATCATTATTATATTTTCAGACAACATAAAGAGACACTGATAGGTCAGAACGTGTCAGCTGACACAAGTTCCGCCCCCTGTGCCCTGCTGGACTGTTAGCGTGTAGCATGTAGCATGTGGGTGCTGTGGCATCACAGTCTGCTGATGTGACTGAAGGGAGTTTTTTGAGTTTTCTGATCCAGAGTTTCCATCTGTTCGGACTCTGGTTCTTCGCTCTTGCCGGGTCGGAACCTGAGTTCAGGAAAACTGGTGATGTCGGCTCCTCGACCTCTGAACTTCCTGAGCTTAACACCTGAGGCAGTTGAACGTTCTCGGAGACGTTCTGCCGTCAGTTCAGCCCAACAAAAAACTAGACGCCAGCAATGAAAATAACCGAACACCGCGTGAAGCTGCTGATGTTCTTCCAGGTGATCACATGATCACACTGTGACATCGTCTCTATAGTTACCTGAACCCTCAAGTCTGAGCTGGAGACATCCGTGCATCACTCTGTCTCCCTCTGCTGGACGACCACCATCCCTGCACACACCACACCAACACTCCGTGACAGAACAGAACAGAACAGACAGGTCCTTCAGTGAAAACAGTGTTTTAATGTTTTGTGTTGAAGTTTGAGACCGTCAGAGACCACGAGCGGCTGTCTCCTCACATTGTGAAGCCTCTCATATTTCAAGCTCATCCATCGCTTTCTTCGCCTCAGCCCTCAGAGCCTCCAACCGGGTGAGGAAAAACTTAAAAAACCCTGAACAGGGAACAATAGGAAACCTCAGGAAGAACCACAGAGGAGAATCGTTCTTCCTGGGACGGACAGACGTGAAATAGATGTCAAATGTACGGAGCAACAACAACATGACAATAACAGATTAATATCAATGTTTAGGATGTCCGTCACTCTGAGGATAAGTGAGATCTATAAATGGAGATGTATGAGAAGTCTGTGGATCCAGATTTGTGCTGGGCCGTCCAGACTAGGATCCAGGTCACAGATCTCCTGTCCTCATGTGGGCAGTAGGCGTCAGGCAGGACCAGAAAACCTGCAGGATGATAGAATGTGTTCACCTCCCGTACCAAGACTGGAAGATAGTTCCACAGGAGAGAAGCTTGATAGCTGAAAGCTCTGCCTCCCATTCTACTTTTGGAAATTCTTGGGATCACCAATAACCCTGCATCCTGGGAGCGTAAAGTTCTGGATGGGCGATAGGGTACTATGAGCTCTTCAAGATAAGATGGTGACTGACCATGAATAGCTTTGTAGGTGAGAACAAGGATTTTAAATTCTATTCTGAATTTAACTGGGAGCCAGTGCAGAGAAGCCAGTATGGGGGAAATATGGTCTCTGATATTAGTTCTAGTCAGTACACACGCTGCTGCATTTTGGATTAACTGAAGAGTTTTTAAAATTTTGTTAGGGCAACCTGAAAATAAAGAATTACAGTAGTCCAGCCTGGAAGAAACAAACGCATGAACTAGTTTTTCTGCATCTTGTTGAGACAGGATGTGCCGGATTTTAGCAATGTTACGGAGGTGAAAGAAGGCGGTCCTTGAAATCTGTTTAACATGTGATTTAAAAGACAGCTCCTGGTCAAAGATAACACCCAGGTTTCTGACAGTGGTGCTGGAGGCCAAGGCAATGCCATCCAGATTAACTATGTTGCTGGATAATGAGTCTCTAATGTGTTTGGGGCCCAGCACAATGACTTCAGTTTTGTCAGAGTTTAACATTAAAAAGTTATGAAACATCCAGTTTTTAATGTCCTTAAGACATGACTGTAGATTAGCTAACTGATGGGTTTCATCTGGCTTCATTGATAAGTATAGTTGTGTGTCATCTGCATAACAGTGAAAATGTATGGAGTGCTTTCTAATAATTTTACCTACAGGAAGCATATATAGAGTAAATAGTAATGGTCCAAGCACAGAACCTTGTGGGACTCCATGACTAACCTTGTCATATCTTGATGATTCATCATTAACATGAACAAAATTATATCTATCAGATAGGTAGGACTTAAACCATCTTAGAGCAGATCCTTTAATGCCAATTTGGTGTTCCATCCTCTGTAGTAAGATGTGATGATCGATAGTGTCAAAAGCTGCACTAAGATCTAATAAGACTAGTATAGAGATAAGTCCTGCATCAGATGCAGTGAGGAGGTCATTTGTAACTTTTACCAATGCCGTTTCTGTGCTGTGATGCTTTCTAAAACCTGACTGAAACTCTTCAAATAGACTATTATACTGAAGAAAGCCACATAGTTGTTTCGCTACTGCTTTCTCTAGAATCTTTGAAAGAAAGGGGAGGTTGGATATTGGTCTATAGTTGGCTAGAACTTCTGGGTCTAGGGTAGGTTTTTTTTAGGAGCGGTTTAATTACAGCTACTTTAAATGACTGGGGCACATAACCTGTTACAAGGGATAGATTGATAATGTTTAGTAGTGGATTTCTAATTAGGGGTAAAACCTCTTTGAGCAACCTAGTGGGTATGGGGTCTAGTATACAGGTTGATGATTTAGATGAAGATAATGTTGTCGTTAGTTCCTTAAGGTCAATTGGATGGAAGCTTTCCAAACACACATCAGGACTAATAACAGCCTCTATAATTCCTGTTGCTGACCTGGAATCTGTGGAGTGTTATTATTGAAGAAGTTCATAAAATCATTACAGGTGAGGGCTCTAGGAATGCATGGTTCAATAGAATGATGGCTCTCAGTCAGCCTGGCTACAGTGCTGAAAAGGATCCTGGGCTTATTCTTGTTTTCTTCTATCAACGCTGAATAGTAGTCTTTTCTTGCTCGGCGAAGGGCCTTCCTGTATACTTTAAGGCTATCCTGCCAGGCCAGGCTTGACTCCTCAAGTTTGATCAATGTGTCTTATTTATGAGTGAGGATGTAATTATGACAGAAGCTCCATCAAAAGGAAACATTAAGATTTTAGAAGTTCCATTAATTGTTTGTGTTGAGACACACTGATTATGTTTGTATGTGTCACTGCGGTAGATGTTTCACTTTGGTCTTACTTTGTTAGTGGGGTGAGTTGTGGAAATAAATAATTATAATGATAAATAGTAAATATATTCACTCAGTGGAGGGGGGGCTGTGCTGATGTTCATGTGTCCCAGATCATCGAGGGGGGGGGTCAGAACGTTTTGTCAGGTTCTGTTTCAATCTGCTGAGCTAAACTGCATCTCTACATTTCCCCACAGGAGGGCAGCAGAGTCACACTTATCGTGTCCAAATATGGTCACATCCGCCATCATACAAACCAGTGAAGTGTTGTCATGGTGACGTTAAAACTACCCCCGTTTTCTTTATTCTGATCATATTTCTGTTATGAGTGAACTCAACAGGAAGGAAACTTCAATTAGAAATCAATCAGTTTAAAGCGTAACTTTGTGCGTATGGTTGTGTGTGTGTGTGTGTTCGTGTGTGTCTCTGTGTGTGTGTGTGTGAGAATGTGCTCGTGTCTGTGTCTGAGTGTGTGTGTGTGAATGTGCTTGTGTCTGTGTGGGTGTGTGTGTTTATGTATGCGTGTGTCTGTGCTGTGTGCGTGTTTGTGTCTGCGTCTGGGTGGGTGTGTTTGTGTGTGTGTGTACGTGTCCGTGTCTGCGTCCCCCCTGCCTTTGTCTCAGAACGTTGTTGGGAACGTGAGGGCGGAGCTCCGACGATGTTTTGGTGTTTAGTTGCAACACGAGAACAAGAATGCGTTGACTGAGTCATGTGATGCTGAATGTGTGTGTATAGTCATGAACATATGGTGATGATGAGTGTCACACACAGGAGCTGCTGCAGGTTGCATCATCAGCTAATTGCAACCCATGAGATACTGTGTGTGTGTGTGTGTGTGTCTGCTGCAATCATCTGCAATCCTTTCAGCGACGCTTCTCCTTTGCCGGTTGCCTGGAGACGGAGACGAGGTCGCCACAGAGATACGGCAGAGGAGGAGGAAATGAACCTCGGCCAG
>KV751377.1:5593037-5614475 GCA_001698575.1 Mola mola | reverse complement strand
AGCGTAAACGCAGCAACCGCTCTCGGAGGCGTCTCATTACAACTCAGTGTTTGTGACCAACAGCTCATTGATTTCATCATCCTCCGTGTTTTGAACCTTACAACAACCTCGCCGCAGTCTGCAGACACGCACGGCCTGCTGGGAAATGACAAGCCGCTGCACGTGTGCGTTTGTGGAGGACTTGTGTTTATTGACGAGTTTGTTTCAGTCAAATCTGATATCTGAAGCACGTGTGTGTTTCTCCGATCGCGTCGACCGGTTGTGGGACCTTAATAAACAACAGACGCTGATCAATGAAGCATATTGGGACTTTATCAATCACGGATTATCAATCACGGATTACTGCTACAGATGAGGTCAGACACAAACTGACAAACACTTCAGATGAACGTCAACACGGCACATCAACGACAGGCTACATCACGAGGTCACGGGTGCGTAAGGCGGCACAAACATCAGTCGGCGCTCGCAGGAAGGACACACCTGGAGCTGCAGCCCGTTCAGCCACAAACGTGGCCTAACAACATCTCTTCTGATTGGCCAAATCACAATCGCTGTTGCATTGCAATCAATCACAGTTCTGACGGTGAGGAAACCAAAGTTCCCGACGGCAAGGTGCCGTCCAGGTACGCCCGCATCCTTTTCCTGTGGGCGGGGCTAAAACAGTGGCCGATGGACTGCTTCGTTTCCCGGATCCGCCGCTGGAAGCGGTCCCGGTCTCGTCCCACTTCTTCCCAGTGCCCCTTACGAGACGCCTGCCGGGCAAACGGCCACGTCCGCATGACGTGCACCTGGACGAGAGGAGAGAAGCTCACCTGGAAGCACAGGAGGAAGGAGAGGTTAGGTGATGAGCCTGAAAATTCACAGAAAGTCTCCACCCCTCATCAGCCTGTAAACTGCAGGAAACAAAGATCACATCCCCCCATTCACAGGCCCAATTACTGGACTCTGATACCTTTGACTTGAGCGAAAAGTCAACCTGCTGTCTTCTTTGTCCAGTGAAGCTCATGACAACTCCATGGAGTCGACACTGAGACTAGTGACGTCAGCAGAAGCAGTGTGTAGACATCCACTGTAACAACTTTCGTGGGCACAGTTCATCGGTTCCCTAAAGATCCGCTCGGCTCAGGTCGGAAACGGCAGAAACTGAAACTAACGGAGCTAGCCTGGTGGGGTCAGCTAACGTCTTCACGAACATGAAAGTATTCGTCGATGAGCGTCTGTTCCCGTTCTGACGGCTGACAGCTGCTGTACGAGTAAAGTTCATTCATATTATTGCTGTTTGACAGAGCGCTCAGGTGGCTCAGAGACACTTCGTCATCATCGTCATCGTCAGGGAGCCGAGTCAATCTGAGGATCATCACAATCATGTTGTGTTTCTGCTGCTCTGGGTTAAACCGGGACGCTGGGCCAACCTGAGTTAATGCCCCAGACAAGCACCCTGACAGGAAGTCAGGGACACAGTCCAGTAAACTCGACTCATCAATGAATCGGAACCGTTTTCATCCGCGCTGTGAAGCACTTTGAGCCGCAACGATTCGGTGAAATTTGCTACATAATTTAATTGCTTTATTGTTATTGTTACGAAAGCTAAAATATGGTCCGAACGCAGCGCTGCTCATTCAGGATGTAGCCAACAAACAGGAAGTGAGCAGAACGTGTGTCCATGTTCAGCTCAGAAACAACTACAGTTTCCGTGAACTCAAATCTGACACGGATGTGAGAATTGTGAGGTAACTAACAGCTGATTAACGTCCGACTGGTTCTGTGAGGTTCTCCGCCTGGTTCTTGTACAGTCGCTGCTTCAGGACTGCTGAGTCATTAAGGTCAGGTGGTAACAGCTGGACTAACTGATTAATTACTCAATTATTTATTGAACTTTAATGTTGGTGTTCCATGAGAACCTTTGAGAACGTCATACCTGAAGTGTTCTGTGTAGTTACTGTATGTGAGTGCTCTCTGTGCCGTCGGTCAGCTCATTACCTTTTTGTGGGCAACGCCGGTCCTGCTGTCCCTCGTCTCCGTGTGTCCAGGTCGGGTCCACGGTACCAGTGTTGGCTCTGGATGGCAGCGATGCTTGAAATGTCTCTCTGGCAGTGCTGGCTTGCTGGTTCTGGGTTTTTTGGCTGGCTTCATGTCATCATCACACTTCTTGTCCTCGGTTGGGGCGGTTCTGGTGTGACGGTCTTTGGATGAGGCTGGGGAGCTCTGGGCACAGGCCTGAAAGCTGTCATCTGTCAGGCACAGGGACCTCCACAGCTCCTCCTCCTCAGGAGGAGGAAGGCTGCTGTGTGCGGGGGACAGCGCGGGACGTGGGGCGCCACTGCCTTTGCACGCTGTGAAGTACATGGGGTTGTAGGGGTCCGCACTGCTGAAGAGCTCCAGCAGCCGCTCGCTGTCCTCGTCCGGCGTGGAGCTGGAGCTGTCACAACTGCTCCAGCTGCTCTCGCTGTCAGAGCGGCTGACCAAGACGCTCGGGCCCTGAGGACCCCACGGCTCCTCGCCAGCCCCGTTTGCCGAGCAGAGCTCAGGTTCGCCGCTGTCCGCTTTCCCCGTGCTGCCGTTTGTGGAGATGCAGGCAGAGAAGAAGAAGGGGTTGTAGGGGTCACTGGATGTGGACAGGGACTCCCACAATGCTTTGCTCTCCTCGCTGTCGAACTCTACGGCGTTGTGCTCTTCCTCACTGCTCCACTGGGAGCTCCTCTCCTCTTCTGAGGCGGCTCTCTCTCCACTTCTGCGAGAGGAGTCGCCTGAACTCGAGCTGTCGTCGCTCGATACGAAGATGTTCCAGTCGCCCGGAAAACCCATCCTCCAGCCGGACTGGGGCCCGGAAACCGACGTTCTGGACACAAAGTCGTCCACTAGCCCGCAGCACAGCAGCGCCTCAGCCGTGGACTTCCCCGCGAACGGGTCGCCGACGTCAGGGCAGAAGTTCGAGAGGGACCCGGAACCTCCGACCACTACGCCGCCGTCTCCGTCAAACAGCGAGGAGAACAGGAAGGAGTCAGACGGGTTTGCTGCTGTGCTCATGTGCTGGATGTGCTGACCCGTCTCGTCCGTGATCCTCACGTGAACCTCGAACCTGAACATCTGGAACACTGCAGGGCAGAAGACATGTGTCAGATGCTGCTGTCACATTATAGTCCGACCACCAGGACAAACATCCTCTCATGTGACAGTACCAACAACAGGAAGGAAAACTGTACTCACGCTTTATTTTGAAAGTTTAACGGATGAACCATTTTAAAGTTGACCCAACCTGACAAACTGAGCGTAAAACTCAAACTCAACACTGAGCCGAGAGGAAACCGGCAGGTCAGGACTGAAACCAGACTGTCTCGACCACGGAGGGGTTGGTCTGGATTCTTAGGTTACATGACGGTACGTGTGTGACCGGGCTGGACTCTTACCGGACAGGAAGGTGTAGTATATGACCCGGAGCAGCAGTCGGAGCTGGCTCCACAGTACGGTGAGCATCTGTCTGGTCCAGGGCAGAAGCGCCAGCCCTCCCCCTCCGAACTTCTCCATCGCGGTCCGGTCGGCGATACAACCAACAGTCGGCGCCATGTCCGCGCTCTGCCCAAAGTGTGTTCGGACGAATTTCACGTATTCTGGTACTCCTCGTCAAACACCGGTCCATTTCGGGTGTCAGTCGGTGGCAAAGACGCGCCGCTTTGCTGTGACTTCATCTTCCGGACAGTCGTCGCCATTTTGGGTGCTGGTTAGTTGCGCTCGGTCGAGTCCTCCATGTTTCCGTGTGTCTTCGTTGTTGTGTTGGTCGGCATAATCACGATGTTGCAACAGCCGCTATTAATGATCAAGAGTGACGTCAGACAGACGTTTGATTGGACGCAGCGGCTGTCACTCAGCAAGTATCCCGCCTACGTAGCGAAACCACTCCCTGTGAGTGAGTAGCCCCTGGAAAGTACCGGCTGGGTCAGGGAAATCCGGACCTGTTTCCATCCGTTGTTACTCACGGGAACGGCGTCACTAAATATCGTCTCTGATGTTTGGGACGTCACCCGTCATCAAAGACACCCACAGGTCCCAAAAGCCCTGAAGAAGAGAAAAAAAACAGCGAAGGAGTGAAATCTAACGTTTAAAAAAACATCAGGATATGAGTCGAGCTAAAACTGGGTCAAAGGATTCATTAAGTTGAAAAACAAACGTGAAAACCAAAAATAATATTTGAAACGGTACATTTGTTATTTTTGAATTATAAAAAATAGAAAAAAACTCGGTCGATTCACAAATTTCAATGTAAACACAATTTTGATTAGAATGTGAAAATCTTCTGACCGAATTCTTTTTATTTTAAAATATATTTTCGTATCATTTTTCTGAGTTCAAATCTTATGTTTTCATTTTCAAGCCTCTTTGTTTTTCACTTTATATCCTGTTCTGTCAGTTTCACGCTGACTCACCGCGGGGGGGCGTGGCTTCAGCTGGGATGGGCTTTGAAGTCACGATTGGCAGCGTGACTCAAGAGAATGACTACTTCAGGGACCGCAGGGGCTTTGACACTCTGACCTATGACTACACGTTTAAACACAATCTGGAGCGTGAGGATGCTACATCAACGCGCCGTTTTACTTCTTGACGATGCTCAGAAGCTGAGCGAAACTTCAGGGATTGTTGAGCAGCTCTCTCTCGCCCTCAATATTGTGGGAGAGGACAGGATTTCAATAAGTTTGCATCAAACTCAACAGCCTGCATAACAATTCCCTTTTGAGCCAACCTACCCAGCAGGTTGCTATGTGCTGACACCGCCATCTAGTGGCCACTGTGGTGTACAACGCGTGTATTATTCGCTCCCTGGCCATACTGAATTAAAGTTCATTTTTATTTGGGAGAATGGGTGTCTCTGTTGGCTGTTCTGATAGCTTTTATAATTAGTGACAAGTGTCCCATTTTCACTGGGATTTTGGATCACTCCTCTTTTGCATGGATCTCCAGGACCATGGGGTTGGTAGGCTTCCTTGCCATCACTCTGGTCTGAACACTGATGTTCTTTGCCAACGTCTTCACCACTTTTGCTGTTGGTCAAAAAATAAAAAACCACCCTCATTGTCCAGAATCGTTCTGCTCGGTGTCCATGGAGGCCAAGCTTGAAATGCTGGCACCTTAGTATTAATAATACTCAAATTACTCAGGAGCTCCTTGGTGATCTTTGAATTCTTCTTCACCTCCTGCACATCCATGTTTACCAGTGAAAGGGCCACATAGAATTGGTACTGTGCTGTAGTCCTTAAACTATCTCATAACGTCATACACGGTGGAACCTTCGGAGCCTCCCCTCACAAGCATCAACCAGAACAACCAGAGGTCCTCACCGAGCTTCTTGCTTCAGCCATGTGCGATTGACCAGAAGCTGATGAGGGAACAAGTGTATCCGATGTTCTGAATTTCTAGCTGATTAGAGCTCTGGAACATGTTCAAAGTTACAAGGATACCAGGATCTTCACAAATGGTGCAGAAGATTGCATTTCCTCAGAAAGCAGGACTATGAATCATTTGACATGGAACATTGTCAAAATGTAAAAAAATAAATACAATTCTTATTGTCCATCCATCCATCCATTTTCTACCGCTTATCCCGTTAGGGGTCGCGGGGGGGCTGGAGCCTATTTCAGCATCTTCGGGCGAAGGCGGGGTCACCCTGGACAAGTCACCAGTTCATCACAGGGCTGACATATAGACACAACCATCCACACTCACATTCACACTTACAGGCAATTTAGAGTGACCAATTAACCTACTAACCCCCAGTTTGCATGTTCCAGGACGTGAATTTGGGGTTTAACTGTGGGACTTCGAAGCAGGTCACATTTGTCTGCAATGTCTATAACTTTAATAAAAATAAACCCCAAATCTAATGATTTCTTCAGCTGTCGCAGGAGGGTGTTTACACAATAACATGTTAATCTGAGTGTTCCACTCCAACATGTTAACAGGAAGTCTTCTGTAGTGTTAAAGGTCCAGTGTGTAGTTTCAGATTATGTTACACAATATTTTCATGGCAGCCAAGAACAAATAGACATGAAAACATTTGAGTACGTATAGTGTGGTGGGACTAGAATACAACCAACGCAGAAGACTCACCAGTGAAGGCAATGAAGATGATGTACAGAGTTCTGTCAGCAGTCTGCTAAAGTTTGTTCATGGAGGATTAGACACAGATGCCAGCGAGGCTGCATTTTACTACCTCACCACTAGATGCCCCTAATGGTCACATACTTAACCTTTAACACAGACAAGTGTGACAAATTAACTGAACACAGGATGTTTTCAGCTTTTTCACATCCTACAACAGAAAAAAGTAGCAAAGAAGACGAGAACAATTTCCAGCTTTGACTGTTTTATTCATCCAAGAGTGAAGTTTATGCCACCAGAGCAGAAGCTGTAGAGGACTCGCTGCAAACAGAAGAAGAACACCATCAGAACACCCAACAGAACGTGTATTTTCAGTGTGTGAAGGGGACTGGCAGAGAGGCACCACGACGCCACGCTGCTAATTTACCTCCAGCTTGTTTTAGCACAACAGAAATATCCCGAGTCCGACAACACAGAGCGGGACAACGAATCGTGCCCTGCTGAGGACAAACCTGTCCCATCGTATAAAACAAGGACAGAGGCCATACATACTACTTCCAGTTGGGGGCCAGGACCCTCTTGGTCTTGTAGTAGCGGGCCAGCCTGTGGATCCTGCTCTCGATGAGAATCAGGCGGAACTTGGCGTCCTTGTCCTGCGGGTACAGAATATGACGGTATGGAGTCATTGGATCCTTTACATGTTTCTCCAATGACAAATGCGACCTAAGATCTGATCGGTGCTCAGGCGGTACCTTTCTGTTCCTCTCCAAGTGCTTCCTGACGGCCACGGCCTTCTTGATGAGGTGGTACAGATCCTCGGGCAGGTCCGGGGCCAGACCCTTGGACTTGAGGATCCTCAGGATCTTGTTGCCTGTGACAAAGCGAACCTGGGCCACACCGTGGGAGTCCCTCAGAATCACACCTGGAACACGGTGGCAAACATGCTGAGACTGTTGTCGTGTCAGAGGATCTTTAAAACTGGTGTAACCGAGTCAGAACTACACAGACACGCTCGGCAAGAAGTCAAGCAGCAGAAATATTCATTTCATCGGTCTGAACTTCAGATGGAGCAGAGAGACACACTGGGGAGAATGTGTTCGTCTGACACACTTGCAGCTTCACTGTCTGAGCCCTGATAGGAGCCAATAGTGTGATGGATCGATTCCCAGGCCGCTCTGTCAGAACTCTGGTTCCAGCACAGTGCTTCCCACATCTGCAGAGACCATTTAACGCCACACGTGGGGGTCAGGTGCTGTTTTCTCCTGTCCAATCAAAGTTACCGGTTGTCCTGTTCTATCCAAGTGAGGCTTTCATTGGCTAACTGGGGACATTCAGCAGGTTCTGCTTGTTCTTTTGGACTGGATTCACACTGTGGCTCCAGTAAACACTACACTCACTCACTCACTCATCACAAGAAACACAAGGTCCACTTTGGGCCTATAACCCCCGTTGTAACTCCATTAACGCTCCATTTCCATGAACTTGGACTGGGGTATGAGCTAGCGTGATGCTACGTAGCCGCAAGAGCCACAGGATCAACGAGTCCAGCGCGTTTGGTTGAGACAGCAGCCATTCTGCGACACCTGGGGGGTCGTTTTAACATCCAACAGGTGTGTTTGAGCGAGACTCACCGATCTGAGACGGGGTCAGGCCCTTTTTGGCCAGCTTGAAGATTTGCTCTTTGACGTCGTCGGAGGTGAGCTTGAGCCACTGTGAGGGAGAGAGAGGGCGGTTAGTGAGGGAGCCGACACCCGGCGGGCCCACAGGCTGCGCGGATACTCACGGTGGGAACACTGCGCCGGTACGGCAGCGCCGACTGGGACAGACCCTTTCTGCGAGACACACAGGCAGAGAGACGGTCAGAAACACGCACTCCCGGCAGCTTACGGCTCACGCGCGCGGACAGGTCGGCTAACGTTAGCCTCGCAACGCCACCGCGGCCGGCTCTTACGCCCACGGTAGTTGGTCGTGGGTAGGACGGATAGGACCCGTTTTTGGGGTGCGTGTGAGTATCATCCTGCTGTCCAACACGCACACCAAAGACGAGCTGCTAGCGCCAGCTAGCTGCAGTCGGATATCGGTGTGACGATGCGCCGGTTTCGGGTTTTTTTCTCGCCGCTGGGGTGAATTAACGACATCCGTTCGTTGCTCCACCGTCAACCACGTGTTTACCGACCGAACCGAGCGGAGCAAACCGGTCAAACGGCACCCATTTGCAATAAAAAAGCAGAGAAAGAGGGCTCACCCGGGAGCGTGCATGCGACCCATGATGGCGGTGGAGGAAAAGAGGCCGCACACGCGACACAAAATGGTATTTTGCGCCTGCGCCGGAAATGACGCAATGACGCAGACGACAATCGTTGGCTGCGCGTTTGTGCCATGAGCCGCTTCCGGGTGTTCCAGATGGTTCTGAAGAACATTATGGGGTGTAAATTTACCGATAATTTATCAAAGGATTTTAATGAAACACAAAACACAGGTTCATCCACAGCTCTTCTCTCCAACATCCCAAAATATAACGACACGTTTCCACACAAAGCGCAAAAAACAGATGTAAAATTCTACATTTGAGGGGACTGTGTGAATACAGGTGAAGATGTATTTAACGTTATTTCCCACATTCATCACACCAACATTCTCATTTGGTTACTAAATTAAAATATCAACATTTTGTCATGTTTCTGAAAATAAAAATACACGTGTTTTTATTTTACGGGGAAAAGTCATTTTTATTATGTTTCACATCATGCTGAAAATCTGTTAAAAATTAATTACATGAATGAAAAGAGCAGATATTGTGTCCCCCAGTCAGATGCTTTATTGATCAGTTATCACACTCACCCCTTTCACTTCCTCATCCTGCTCCACCCACAAAGCCTCTATGACCCCGCCCCCTCCGGCGCCACTCCCGGCCGATCTCTTCCCTTCTCCTCACCGACATGTTTGTTATTCATGGAAATAAAACTTTGACGGCTTACACAAGTGACAAATAATCCTTGTTGTTGATTTCTAAACAGTGCAGCAGCTGGTGTGGAGAGGACGTCATCATTTGGCTGCAGGATCAATAAAGTTGGATCAGACATTTCCCACAGACTCTGACACAAACTGACATAACTGCTAGTTCAGTCAGGATGTGGGCGGAGACACAGATGCCACTCCCACCCAACCTGCAGACGTGCTGGGACAGAGGCAGCGCCCCTCCCCTGCGGGTCACTTCTGTCCACTTCCTGTTTGTTTTGTCCCTTCCTGTACAGGGGAACGCGTGACGCTGGAGTCTGAGCTCCACGTCGCGGTCCCTCTGGACCCGGTCAGCGCTGGACCCTGGAGACCAGGTAGTAAAGCAGGAAGAAGACCAGGACAAGGCCCACAGACACGTAGCACAGGATGCGGCGGTTGTCTCTGCTGGATCGGACCATGGTGGAGAACCGCTTCACGCTGCCGCTCAGCAGACCCGTCGCGCTCAGGAAGTTTGAGTCCTGACGGAGGAGAAGAAGACGGATGAGGCGGGACGAGAGACACGCGGCCGACCTGAGCGCCAGCTTCCCTTCCTGTGTGGGGGTCTCACCATGCCGTCCAGGTACTGGTTCTGGTCGTCCGCCTCCCGGTCGATGTCGTACGCCAGCTGCCGCACACACATAAAACATGGCTCACGTCAGCATCACTCAGCGGTTACATCATCTCACAGGCACACTGCAGGCAGAGGAGCCGACAGGAAGCCGGCGCTCGGCAGTCAGGTTTAAACGCCGGCTTCCTGTTTGTCCTCTGCTGAGGCGGAGACACTCACAGACTTCAGTCTGGACACTTTGGAGGCCAGACTATCCGCCAGCCGCTTGTTCTCTCCATCTAGCATGTCGTCCACTGCGCCGGGACCTGAAAAACCAGATAGGTGAGAGGGCGGCCGCTGCACAGGAAAATACCACAAAAGAAGAAGAGGAGGAGGAGGCACGCGAGAACTGAGTGTCTGTAACGAACAATGCAATGAAGCGTTTGGATTGGACAGAGGCTGCTGTCACTGTTTCAGGTTAACTGGTGACTCAGCTGGCTGCGTCCGTGGTTGTCATGGTTACAAGAGTTGTCACAAACAGGAGAACACACAGCTGTCCCTGTGAACGCCTGTTTGTTAGTCCTTCTATCGAACGCACCGAGTCGTCTGTGGACTTCTGACTGATGGAGAATTACATGGACGGACGACAAAAGTAACCAAATTAAAACAATGTTTGTTCTGTAAAATTGCATCTCCTCCACAGTGCAGTGAGTCATATCTTCAGATTCCAGGCCGACTGACTCAATCGGGTCCAAAACAAATATGTTTCATTAGAAACGTAAAGAGAGCGATAAGCCGACACGTCACAAAAAGACGGTTTACATCATCTGTAAGGAGAAACACATTTCCTCAAACAATACTCCAAAGACGATCAGGTATGATTTGTTGTGTGAAACTCAAAAACAGGCGTTCACTAGGACAGCTATGTGCACCTCTTCCGTCGGTAACCACGACAACCTTGCGTGGATTTAACCGCTGAGGGTGATGACGTTGCCGTGTTCAGCATCAGAAATATACAGACTGCTGCTGTGGGACAAAAGGACATGAGAAAGAATGAAAGAAAAAGAGAACTTAGTCAAACTCAAATTGATTGTTTATGTTGATAAAGTGCAGCTGTGTGTTGGTTCTCCATCTGTTCAGCTTTATCAATGTGGAACTTTAGAACGAGTCCATGGCTCTCTGGTGTGGGAACCAGAAGAGCGTGATTCACTGCCCTGCACCTTCTCGCACAAACACTTCAACATCAGCTGGAACCGAACATGTGACAAGCCGTTTGTACAATCAAAGGATCAGTCTGTCCAACAAATTACATTCTAAAAAGATTTCTGAATCCTGAGCGTTCTGTAATACAGAAACTGTCACATCTGGGCTATGAGAGCATCTATGGGATTTGTTTTGGTTGAATTTGTGTTTGAAAACGCAACTTACAGAGAGACCCATCATTTTCCTTACAGAAGAAAAGGCTGCGGCTGCAAATTGTGCATTTGTCCAACCTTTAAATCTTGATGCTGAGGGCTTCATTCCTAAACATCATGGATAGATCTCTATCTATCTATCTCTATCAGTGGGACCAGTCGCTTCCCAATATTCCCCAGTTCCGGGCTGGCAGGAAAATGTACTCTGAGATGCTAAAAGGACTCAAAGCGTAAATTCATCGAGTCATGATTTATGTTCTGCTTTGTTGCTGTATTTTGGTCTGTATGTCAACTTTAAACTGGACGAATCATAGTGAAAATCGTCCCTAACGCCCTCAGTGCCAGTGCTGTTGACGTGTTCTCTCAGCGGTAAAAAAAAACAAACAAGGAACGTGAGGCGGTAACTTGAGAACACGCCACAGTTCTGCACGGAGACAAACCAGAACCTTCCGGCTACAGCAGGCGACTGGACACTGCCGAACTCGGTAGCTAGCTTAGCTGAGTTAGTTTAGCTGCTCTTAGCTTAGCTTAGTTTAGCTAGCCTGCCACGCAGGTTGGGGTAGTCGGAAGTGAGGTGCAGCCGCTCGGACTGACGGTTAAAACGTCACCTGAAGTCGGAGCCGGGCGGCCTAACAGCCCGACATGTTCGGTGACGACGTGCCGGACAGACTTACTTCTGTTCCAGTCCGCCATGTCGGTGTCTGACATCAGCAGCAGCTGAGCGGACGTGCCGTGACGACGTCACTCTTGACGTTCCGGAAGTACTGCTTGTTTCCTCGGTGTCCCGGTGGAGGTGATCCGGTATTACTGATGTTCTGTGATCTGTAAAAGTGTTGAGCTCTTTGAGGAATTTGTTTCTTTCTTCTACTCTTTTAAACATTCATCTTTTTCCTGGATTTATTTTGGACCTCTTCCTTTTTCCCCTGATTTGTCTCTGGCGGAGCTGCTGCGACCTGTGAATTTATCGGACGTCAGAAGTTTTTAATGGAATATGAAACCACGGAACCTCCCCAGCAGGGAAGTTTTTCCAGTTAATGTTCTAGCATCCCTCACCTGTCTGTATGTGTGTGTCTGTGGCAAGTTTGGACCAGACAAACAAAGCAGATTTGTTCCAAAAACATTTAATGTGCAGGGGGGTTACAGTCCGCACGCTCAGCTTACAGAATAAATAACTGGCCCTGTCAGCAGACCCACACAGTGTTTGTGGGTCTAATGATGATGGCTGATGGATGCTGGCGAGCGGCGGCGGCAGCTCGGCTCTTCCCTCCCCTTGTGATGCTGGCGTGGCAGTTAGTGATGGCAGCGGTCACTGCTGAAGGAAGCGGCTCTGATGCGTCTTTAATCAGGAAGTAAACACAGGAAGCGATAAGGCCGAGTTCCTCCTCTCGTCACGTTTGGCACATTGGTGCACTCAGAAGGTCACTCTTACATCTACCCAGAAGCCTCTGCTGCTTCCTGTCTGCCCATATGGAAAATAAACATCAGCCCTTTCTATCCCTTAAAAAATACATGTGTCGATCATTATAAACTCTGAAAGTGAGCAGGTTTGGTCCTCTAATATCAAAATGTACAAACATTACAGCACTGCGTCGCGTTACAGACAGTGATGGGAGTAGGGGCTCGCCATCGTGGCGAGGACGTGGTCACCGGTGGTCAAAACATTCAGTCAAACATGTTTCAGTGTGTGCAGCTGTGGCCATGTCGCTCTGTCAACGTCTTCAAGGTCCTTGAGAGCAGCGTGGCTCCGCCCACGCTGACGATATGAGCAGGGCGGCGGGTTAGAAGTGGGGGACGGCCGTCAGTTTGTACCACTTGACCGTCTCCTTACTGAGGTCAAAGTCTTTGAGTCTGAGCGTGATGCCGCCCAGGAAGTAGTTCTCACGCAGCGACTCTGCACTGAGCACGCTCAGCTGCAGCTCCCGCAGGCCCAAGGTCTCCTTACTGTAGCTGCTGTACACCAGCTGAGGAGGACGGGGAGGAACACGCGTGAATAGTCAAGTCCACGCAGCCTTCAGGGACATTTCTCAAACAGGATCTGCAGCCTCTCACCATCTCGTTGAACGTCGGGTTCCTGGTCCTCCTCGAGATCTTCGTCTTACGCTTGGAGGTCTTGTGAGGATCTGGAAGCAGGTAGGTCTTCACGTAGGGGTTGGGATCATTCCCGTCTTCAGAGACCTGTAGAGGAGCGGCGGGATCAGACCGAGAGCGTGCGTGTGTGTGTGTGTGTGTGCATGTGTGTGCGTGTGTGTGTACCAGATCTCTGATGTGCATGACCATGATGAACAGAGTGCTATTCCTGTACGAGATGGAGAGCTTCACTTCTCCCTCCACCCGACCTGACGTGGGGCTGACCGGAGGCTCTGCAAACATCACACACACACGTTCACCTCATCTCAGTAACACTCCGCCACCTGCCCACCTGCCTGCGTGTTTTACCTGCTGCTTTGGGCGGAGCCTCGAAGCCTTCCGTCTTGTCATCTCGTGCGATTGGATGGAAGAAGGTGTAGATCAGATCGCACTGAGAAGCAAGGGCATGACATCATCCACCTGTACAGAACGCCAGCCTGTGTGTGTGTGCGTGTGTACCTGTGTGACCTCAGTGGAGCTCCTCAGCAGGTTGTGGACGTAGTTGTTGAGCTCCAGCTTCCTCTTGGTGGCCACCTCTTTGATGTGTGTGCGACCGAGCACCATCTTGCTGGGGAATCTGCAAACAGAGAGAAGCTGGTGAAGTGCGTCGGAGCTCAGAGGTCCTGCAGACTCACGTGCGGACGCCTTGACGGGAAGTCTTACCCGGGCAGCTTCCAGAGGGGGAACAGGATGCTGAGTTTGTTGTGCAGCTCCTGGAACTCATCAAAAGTGCGGAAGATGAACTGGGGCTCAGTGTGACCTTCCCTCAGGAGCCTCACCACGTACGTCTGCAGGGAGGAGAGCCACACGTTCACAGCTGAGCTCATCCAGGCGTGTTTACAGCTCACAGGGCTGAGTGACACTCACGTAGTGCTTGTCGGGGTTGTATCTCTTCTGGAAGGAGAAGATGGAGGCGTGGAGGATGCGGCCCTCCTGTTTCAGAGTGTAGGTCTTGGGGGAGAAGGACAGGATGGGCTCATCACTGGCTGGCAGACCGGAGAATCGGAGCTGCGCGAGGTTGTGGATGAAGAAGTTGAACTTGGTGGCCACGCTGCCCAGACTGGACTCTATGAGCCTGAACAGGAGACAACCTGTTAGTTTTATTCCTCTGTGTCGCTGCCAAACAAGGACAGGCCTTCAACTGAAAACCAAAATCACGTGGATGGGAACGCATCAGGAGCTTGTGGAACCGGATTTCTCTTCCCTCTGGTGTTTCCAGCTCTCAGGCAGAGTTAGAGTCAAGACTCGTTCATGAGTTCACCTGGTGAAGAAGATGGTGGCCTCGGCGTCCGTGTTGTGAGGCTGCAGGGCGTCAAACACGTAATTCAGGTCCTGAGCGCCGCTCAGCTCTGGGAGGCCCGATGATGTCATCTGCGACATAAACAGATGGTAAATGAATATTTCGGCTGGTTAGTCAACATGCAGGAACCGGACACGGACAATTTTCTGTGTCCAACGGGAGGACGCGTCACTTTTACTTGAAGGTTTGTAACCTGTGGACTGTTTAATGTAAGACAGAGAGAAAAGAGAAAAGGGTCAATGTCCTGTTATCTGGTCCATGTAAATCCATGCAAGTACCTGACATTTGTTTAGTTATTAAGGCTGCAACAACGTGTGTGTTATACACAGTGACATCATACGTTAGTGAACATGTGTCTCGACTGAAAAAACAGCTCAGGTATGTAAACAACAAAGTGCCGGTTTTAGTGCATTCTATTAAAATTCGATGTGTTGTACATATACAGGATGTTTGTTTTTACAGCAAAGCCTATTAACATTAACTTTGTGTTTTATTCATAATTTAAAATTAATTTTACTGTGAAGTGGATGCTTAAGCCAAATGTCTGAATAAGCCAATGGAAAAAAAATACATATATTTTATGTCCGATCAATCAAAACGCTAGTTGATAGATTAATAGATAATTGTTAGTTGCGGCCCTAAATGACATAAACCTGTTTTACCTGCTTGTGGTAAAGCTGGTAAAGTTACTTGTACCTTTTTCCAGTCGCACTGCACGTTGTTTCAGTGACGTTTGGGAAATTCGTGTAGCTGAATTATTTCTTTTGGTGAAAATACAGTTTTGTATTGCAAAATGACAGTTGCCATTGATGCGTCTCTAGTTTGTAGTTAACGTTCGTGTCGACGTCAGCGTCACAGCTTGGCTCTGCTGCGGAATCATGCTGCAGCATCAGAACCTTCTTCTGGTTCCTGCTGCCTTCACCGTGGACCAGAACACATGAAGAAGACCGAGCTGAGAGCATAAACGTATCGTAGCTGCTTATTGATCAGCTTACCCGTTTTAATCTGATCAGTAACTTTATTTGAAAGAAAATTTGTGTAAAAATAAACTGAACTTCACTGAACGTTCATGTATCTATGCTCCATGTACATTCCTGTCCTGTATACACACTGTGTAGTAAATATTGTGTCTCACCAGGGACAGCAGGTTGAGGAACAGTCCCGAGTGTTTGCGGATCAGGTTGTACGCTTGACAGCACAAGTCCACAAAGAGCTGGAAGCGACTGGTGGGACGCTCGCCGCCATTGATGACGTAGGCCATGTCAGAGGTCAGGACGAAGGGAGCACGGTCCCTGTGGGAGGGCAGAGGGGGCAGGGTTGGACCTGTGAATTCTGAAGAGTTTGTGAGCAGAAACATCTGTGCGAGCCCTGAAACACATCCACAATCCCCTCACATGATGGATTAACACTAAAACCACAGCAGGGATTCCTTTTCTCTGGTTACAACATTTTCCTTCTCCTCTCCTCAGTCTGAGCTCCTGCAGCATCTTTCACCCTCAGTCTGGCCATTCAAAACCTGACACCACAGCAGAGCAACGCTGCCTCTCACCTCTTGAAGCTGCCAAACATCTGGGCGTGACCCAGGAACTTGCCAAAGTCGATGTGGAACATGTGACCGGTGGAGCGCAGCATGATGTTGTCATTATGGCGGTCACAGATGCCCAGCACATAGGTGGCCACACAGCAGCCTGCACACGAGTAGATGAAGTTCTCGGACGCCTGCACAGCAGAAGAAGCAGCAACAGGATGCTCAGCTTCAGGTACAAGTACTGTGATGTACTGCAGTACCGCCACACTCTGCCAGGAATCATTTGGCAGGATATTTAGGAGAACACAAAGCAGAACTCTTGTGTGTGTCCGTTCTGCAGATTCATAATCTCATTTACACAAAGTTCCACAACAGCTTTTGTTAAGATTTTAACGGTACTCCTACTTTTTACCGCTGCAGTACTTCAACGGGACTCTTATCAGTTCTTTTAGGAGAAAAATGTGATACTGCATCAAACTGTTGTTTATGGAAAATCTGAACATGTTTTAACAGCTACGATTACTGACTTTATACTGCTGTGGTAAAGAAATTAAAACAAATTACTACAACATCTGATGAAGGCGTACATCTTGGCGGATCGTGTCTGATACGGTGAAAGCGTCAGAAAATGAGCGGACGTGATTCTTCAGCAGCTCAGACAGAATTCATGAAGACATAAACATTCTGCTGAGTCACGGTTGCTGACTCAGAGCTCCCTTCACAGAGCAAACACGAGGTGGGAGGACTACAAGCGTGTGTGCGTGTTCTCACCTTGTCGTACTCGTCCTCCGCAGGGTTGTACTTGCGGAGCCACTCGGCCAGCGGTTTGTCCTTGAAGGATCCGGTGACGCCGTACTCCACCTGGATCTTCCTCAGGGTGTCGGAGGCCGGGACCAGCTCCACCATGCCTGAACAACACACCACCGTATGAACGCCACAGCAACACGCACGGTGCCGTCTGGGCGGCAGAGATGCCGTGAATTCTGCGTGTGAAGGTGTCGACATCACCTCTGTGTTTGCCAGTGGAGATGCACTTGAAGTTGACGATGCGTAGATCCAGCCCCTCCTGCAGCCAGATCCGGTCCATGATGCGGATCATCTGAAGAGCCAGCATGTCCTGCCTCAGGTCCTCCCCCACCTGGCACACACACCCCAACAGATGAAGGATGATTGATGAGCTCAGCCAGCAGGGGGCGCCATGTAAACCACAGCCGACATGAGTGAGGACACCTCTGTACCTTGAACATGACGTTGATCTCCTCACCGAGCGGGTCAGCGTTGACCAGGGCCAGCTTCAGGGGAACAGCATTGGAGTTGAAGAAGGAGCAGGCCTACACACACACACACACACACACACACACACACACACACACACACACACACACACACACACAGAGAGAGAGAGAGAGAGAGAGAAATGTTCTGCTTCGTCAGAGGTCACATCATCATCACAACTCCGTCCACTGACTGAAAACAGATTTCTGTGTGGAGTCACACTGACGTGACCCGCCTTCACTGTCTGAGGTCAAACAAGCTCCACTATTTCCCAGAACCCCTTTCCAGGGCTGCCGGTCCCTGCAGGTTACATGCAGACGTGAGGAACAAAATGTGCCTCTGAGGATCGACAGAGAACCTGACTGTTCTGTTCTTCTTCTCTGGTTGTTTGTGTTTACTGTTTGACAGAGTCATGACATCACAGAGGACCTTTCCAACCACGTCACGTCCTCAGTGACAACACAGAAACCCTGTCCAACCCTCCATGTTCCACGTGGAACAGAGACTCAGCATGATGCTGTTGTTTGTTTGTTGTTTTTGTTGTAAGTGGCCTGCACTTTTTACTCCAGCCTAGATGAAACTTGTATGTTGAAAGTCATTGCCCACCGTATCAGAAGGTTCTCAGTGTAACCTGACGTCCAATCAGGCAGCTGAACAGCGTCTGATATATTCTGCCGTCTCTTCTCTGATTGGTGGCTGTCAAACAAGGCGGTGACACGAGCTACGGTGGAAATCACTGTCAGCGCCGACTACTGCACCTTCAGGGTCTGTGTGCGTGTGTGTTACCTTCAGGTTCAGCTCCTTTGCCACCAGACTGGGGCTGAGAGGAAGTCGACAGCTGTTCCTCTGAAAGAAGTTCTGGACATTTTCGAGGCCTTCCTGCAGCGCCACCTGCACAAACACACACGCATTGTATCGGTCTCACTGTCCAACATGGCGCCTCCTCCAGCTCCTCCCTGTTGTCAGCTGTGCAATAATCCTTTGTTGTTGTGACGACTGAACAAAATGTCCTCCCATTGGTGGTGTAAAGCAATAGAGCGTCCGCACACACCTGTCGCGCCGAGCCACCGGTCTGTCGGACTCTCTCAGCCACGGACGCCAGCAGGTGGACCAGGTGAGTCTGTTTGTGCATCTCGGCCCTCAGCTTGGCTCCACACAGACACAGCAGGGCCCCCAGCAGCCGCTCGTAGCGCCCTCCCCAGGCCGGGTCCTGCGCCGCGTCATTGAGGAGCCTGCGGCCAGACACATGTGACAACAGATAGGGGATGAGGTCAGAGGTCAGAAGCTTCACTCGCAGCAGTGCCGGGTGCAGGGACTCACCAGTACAGCTGGTGGGCGATGTTGATGTTGCGTTGCGCTCGGGACAGCAGGAACATGACGAGGGCGTTCTTCAGGTGACACTCACACTTCACTGCCTGGAAACACACGACAGGAAGTCAGAACGTGGGCGCCCGCAGCCCCGTCTGCAGGGAACTGTGGGAAAGCGAGGGAGGACTCAGACAGCGCTGCAGATGTGTGTATGTTTGTACCTGTACGAGCTGCGGCAGGTAGTCAGCCAGCTCGTCGTCACTGCTCTGCTGGATCCAGCTGACCGCCACACGCCTGACCTCAGAGTCCGCAAACCTGAGCAAGCGCAGGGATACACACAGGAACACACACAACAGAGGAACAAGGAAGACATGAGCACTGAACACTTTTACAAGAGTTCAATACAGCAATAAAGAAGTAAAACATCAAACTGTGAATGAACTGATGCAGTTTGTGTGTGTGTGTATGTTTGTGTTTGATGTGACATTAGTCTTGTGAAGACATTTTGACTGGTCCTCACAAGTCTAAAGTTCTTTTGAGGGTTAATACTCTGTTTTAGAATCAGGATGGGTCATGATATTCGAATAATCTTAATATTATGGAAATTTCGAAGAATTCACCCTCTCATTCTTGGCATTTCAGATGAAGGCAACTGGACTTCTTGTAGTTCTTCAGTTCAGAACTGAAGAAGCTTTTGGATGAGAGGCAAAACATCTTCAAGGAACTACAAGAAGTCCAGTTGCCTTCAGCTGAAACACCAAGACTACCGTGACCTGGATGACTGAGAATCTTCACAAACATCTCTCCCTATTATTGTTTTTCTGAAAATATATATTTTCCTTTTGTTTTGCCGGTTTCTGTAAATATCGTGATAACTGGTGATGTTGCGTTACTTCTGGTACGACGGTCTTTTCCACTAGAGGTCAGTATAGCATTTGGCCGAATGCCACTACGTCCTACAGTAGATATACGAACAAGCAGAAACATGCAGAGACGACCGCAGTCGTCACAAGTTTTGTGTGAAACTCGTTCAACAAAATAAATGAAAAAGAGGTAAGGCGTAAATCTCTGCCAGGCAAAGCTAGCCTATCACACATCCACAACTCTGCTCTGTCATCCCAAAGCAAAGACCCCGACAGAAAGTGGTCCGCCGCCCAGAGATCAACGGTCCAAGTACCTGTGTCACCAGAAAAACCAAGTTTGATGACTGACGTGCTTTGGTCAGGGATGAGGCTTCTTGAAGTTCCATGCCATTTGTCCAGGCGCACAACAGAAAAACAGTTAGTACAAACTGTGAGGTGATAACACAACTGGGCTGCGTAACCGTTAGAGAGGTGTTGAAAATCTGTCTCCAACCAATTAGGTCATTAAATCTTTGTTGTGCTAATGACTGATACTGACATATTTATGGCTTAATTAATGTCAGTGGAGATTTTGCTATGATGTAAAATGTGATTCTGTCCTGTGATTTCAAGTGAAAGTAGAAAATTCCTGGCGAGAAATGTTGGTATGTGTGCCCCGATGTCTGGCTGGGGTCCTTTGGCCCCGTCCCTGACCTGTGATTATTAGCTTCAGTTAGCTGTAGTTACCTTCTGTCATTTCCCATTAGTTAGGGTTAATATGACCGTTAGGTCATATTAACTTCATTTAGCGGTCCTTAACTTCTGTTAGCTTAAGTTAGCTGCCATTTGTCTCATTTAATGGGTATTAGTTTCAGTTAGCTGGCATTAAATTTAGTTAGCTCTCATTTGCTTGATTTAGCCTATGTTATCTCCTTTTAGCTTTCATTAGCTTCACTTAGCTGCTGATAGCTTGAGTTAGCTGCCATTAGTTTCAAATAGGTCCACTTGGATTCAACTGCCTTTAGTTTCATTTATGTTGAGTTACCTTCCATTAGCTTATATTACATCATACGTCAGTGTAATGATCCCATTACATTCAAGAAGTTGGTGTTTGTGTCATTCACCTACCATTTGCTTAAGTTACAAGCTGTTAGCTTGATATTGCTCAAATTGGCTTCATTTAGCTGATATTAACATTTTATTTCTGAGTGTGCTGATTTCACATTCATTTTTCCATTTTGACCAAACACGAGGTCAGTGTGTGTCTCTGTGTATCAGTGACTGACTGACAGTCAGACACACAGACAAATGCACCGCACACTTAATGTACAACAGCTCATGATTAAAGTGTTCAGGTGGTACGGTCAATCCACCAATCAGAAAAGGGGAACTTAGGTTTAAATTAGCCAATCAACAACAGCTGCTGTCATGTAACTGACGCCCCACTCTAAATGTTGTTAAACACTGAGAGAAGAGCCAGGGACAGCCCTCGGAAAAGTGATTGATGTAGGACAACTATAGGTTGTATTGCCGAACTGACTGCACTCTGAGCGTCCTGACGTCGTCCTGAAGACATGGATATAAAATTTGTGTAGGTAGAGTTCATAATTTGGCCACAAGAGCGAAAGATACAACTGGCTTGTTCTGGGTTTTTTCAACAATTTCTCCGCTCAATTTATAATGGTTCCTAATGAGAGATTTGGGTGATGGTTCTGTCACTCTTGGGCTCCCTGAGCCAAATATACAAGTCTGTCTCATTCCAAGCAAATACTGGAAGAACCAGAGCACCAATACCTAGATTTTTAGAAAAAACTACGCACGTGATGTGAAAATTGTGTGCTCGAAAGCAATGTAAAGACAAGAGGAAGAGACGGCTGGGAGAGGCTTCCGCACTCTAAGCAATGATGTCATCCACTGTAACTCATGCAGTGCACACCAATTATAAAGTCAGATAAGATCCAAAAATGGAAAAAAAAAATCGGAAAATGGTTTTAATGGCAGGGGGC
>KV751377.1:5575080-5593007 GCA_001698575.1 Mola mola | reverse complement strand
AAAATATTTGATGTTTTTCTTTAAATCATGTTTTATTTTATCTTATTTTTTATTTTTATCTTTATACTTCTATACCTTTAATGTGTTATATGTCCACTGGTCCTGTAGCAGAACAATATTGCTGCTGTGACAAATTAATTTCTCTATCTATCTATCTAGGTTGATGTATCGCAACGTGGCACGGCACCAAAGTTGAGTGGGATTGAGGTCTTGACACGTCGCTTTCCTATTATTGTGTAAAATATTGCAGTTTTTGCAATTTTCTCTGAAACCATTTGCGTGTTGATGTACATAAGTCACAGCACAGCATTCATGACCATTCTCCACAGGTCCTGTGAATTTCATGTACCTGTGACAAACGGTGCACGACTAGTTACACGGCAAATTTTCTGACAACAAATTCGGAATGAGGCCGACCAATTTGTTTCCGATCAGGGCAGACGTAACAAGAGATAGGACGTTAATTTTCTCCAGTCAGCTGTGTCTACATACTGATTTTTTAATTTTTTTATTACTGCTGTGAAGGCTCAGGAGATCATTCCAGCACGACTCCTGTTTTGGAGAGAATTTATCAATTCCTGTCCATGTCTGTTTGTCATTCCCTCTGCGACCGTGTTTGGGGGTGCATGCGGTTCTGGGGGGGATTTAAGATTTATCAAAAAATTCCCATTGAAGATCGAATATTGTTTGTGTTTGAAATGCCGATCCCTGGTTTAGAGTCAGGGTTACAGTCAGGTTTCGGTTGGGGTTAGGGGCTATGGAATGCATTATGAGGTAGAGAAAGATGGAGAGACACCACTGTGTGTGTGTTCAGCTCGTACCTGGAGTCTAGCAGCTCCAGTGCGGTGACAGGGGGCAGACTGAGCCAGTGGTGCAGCAGTGAGTGGATGTGGGCGATGCTGGCCCAGTCCCAGCTGGGAACGCTGACCAGCACCTTCGGGAGGCTGCTGGGGTGTTTGTGCCAACAGTGGAGACGGTGGTCCCACAGCAGCTGGTGGTCCGCTCGCTTCAGCCTGGACACACAGGCGGACAAACAGGATGGTCGGATACACAGAGGGACAGGATACGTGTTAAACATGTATTTCTAGTCACAGTGAGCACGCTCAGTGCAGGCTGCAAACATCAGTGGCTTCTTTTCACAGCTGAGGGAATTCTGGAGGTCAGATCAGGTCAGGGGATCCGACAGACCGGCTGCTTCCAGGACACAAGCTAAGAACCAGTGCAGAGATTCAACATTGACCACACAGCTGAGGACATTAGGTTTATCTTGTTTCACGTTAAAGTGATGGCCAGTGCACTAAAATTGCACTTCACTGTTTCTGCACTTCTGGTTAGATGCCAAACTGCATTTTGTTGCCCCAGTGCTTGTACTATATGAAATGACAATAAAGTTGAATCTAATTTAATCTAATTCTCTGAGCTCGTCCCCTACAACACAGACACTCGTGCGAACACAGACAGACATGATGTGAAACCTGGCTGAGGGGCTCCTACCCAAAATTGGAGGCTCGGCTGCAGATCTTGTCCAGTTTACGTCGCAGATCAGGATCCAGCTCCTCAAGTTTGGGGGGCTCCAGGCCTGGGCCTTCCTGAGGTCCCACATATAAGATATCCACAGCCGAATGAGGGAAGTCCACCTGACAATGACAGCAGAGCTGCGATCAGACATGGCCCTGCAGGACTGTCCCATGTAGAACAGTACTACTGTGATAGTACTACAGTTCTACTCTGACAGTAAGTTCTGGTTCTGTGACCAAAGATAACAATAACACATACAAACATGTGAAATTTAAGAAAACGCTGTGGGCAGCAGCAGCATTGACCTGCAACACGATCCTCTCCGTCGCCGGCCTCCGCCTGGCCACGGATCCCTGCTCGCACGTCCACAGACACAGCAACTTGTTGCCCCGGGCAAGCACCCTGCAGAACAACCAATCAATCAGCTGTCATACTGCAGCAGGGATGGAAACGGAGTGAGCAGGTCATCCGTCATGTTTCAGTTCCTCCAGCACACGGTTCCATCACGCCTCACTCATGTATGTCGTGACTGACCGTGAGAAAATATACATCTGCACAGGTTCAATCTGCTCCTGAAAGTATGATGACATCTGACCTTCAGGAGAAAACACGTCATCACTCCATCAGTCGATCCTGTTTAATTATACGGTATATACAGACAGATGTATGTCAGCTTCTTTCAGATTTGTGAGGTCACAGAGGGGTCGGAGAGAGGTCACTGTGAGGTCAGAGTGGTCACAGAGAGGTCACTGTGAGCTTTGATGACAAAATTTTCATTTCAATTCAAGATTTCTCATTTCCTGAGAAGTCTCATTGACAAGATGGAGAGACGACAGAAAACCTGATGGCACAAAAACCACACAAAACGTGAAACCTGCCGCCTCCTCCTCCTCCTCCTTCTCCTCACCGTCTGAAGTCGAAGAGTGGCATGCAGACTTTGCCCAGCTGCTCTGGAGCTTTACTCTGCTTGTTGGAGTCTGGGGAGCCACTGGCATTCTGATTCAACAACCCGAACAGAGTCAGACTCAGGATGGACTCCAGGGGCAGGACCGCTACCGCTATAGGGAAACTGATCCTGAGACACAGGAGTACAGAGTCAAAGGAGAGGAAAAGAGAAGAGAACTTTGACCTTTAACCTCACTTTATGGATCATATTTTTCATTAGAAATTAGTAAAAACACTCACCAGAATAAAAAAAAAAAAAAAAAACAACCCGACAAACTGTCCCACCCGTCATATCTACAAAAACACTTGAAACAAAGAACAAATTTTCTTATTCAAAAACTGAGCACAGGAGCTTGGTTAGTTTACCCTACACAGGACATCGTCAACAAACAAGTTTGACAGTGTTTTATAGTGTTTAAACTCTGTTTTTAAATGTGTAACAACTAAACCTTTGAATACAAATACAATTTCTGTAGCTCCGATTCCTTTCATTTTATTCTTTCTTGTAAGCCATATGGTCAACTTTGCTTGTCCGAATAAGAACTTCACCAAGCAGGTCTTCCTACGATGAAATGCAGAGTATTTTGGACTAAAAATGAAAAGTTTGTTTTCGAAAACCTGTCTCAAACCACCAAGCCACTGCTGCAGCAGAACAAAAAGGTGGTCCCAGTCTGGGGCAATTTAGCCAAAGATGTTTCCTCCATTTGACAAAAACAACAAAGGCTATTTGGTCCTGGATCTACATGTGCCACATATCTGTTTGTAGCCACGGCCGCATGTGCCACTCTCCACTGGAGATCTGCACTGTGTTTCTCAATGGGAGGTTTATACAGAGACGTCCAGCGGTCTCTGGGAGACGACCCTGGTGCCAACACACCAGACCTGCTCGACTCCTGGACACCAGCTAACAATGTTCTGTTGAGGACTTTCACCGTTACTCTGGACAGGACTTTTTATAGAAACAAGGACAAGTCTGGTAGTATTAGTGTTTTAAAGGACAGGAGAGCCCCATCTCCTTCCTCCTGCTCCTCCACTGCAGCATTAATGGTAAGCAACAAAAAAACTGTTGGTTCTCTGCAGTATCATTTCCCAAAACCTCTCTGAAGAAACCAGGAAGACCACCCAGCACTTCCAGCTTTCATAAAAGGCCGTGCGATTTAAGACCAGCTTCCTGACTCAGGCTGTCAACAGTTTTCCAGTGCCCTCCTGACTTTAGACCTGCCAGCTTTCGGTCCAGCTGTTACAAGGACCCTCTGAACACCGCAGAGCTGAGCATTCTGCTCCGTATGAATGGATTGTAAAATAAGGGTTCCTCTTCAACGGTCCCATACAACTGAGAACAGTCTCTTCTGTGATTGAGAACAGTTTTCCAGGCAAAGAGGACTGGCTGTTAAAAACAGGAATTCTGTGAGATGTTAACGCGATCGAGGTGCAACAGACACAGGTGCCCGTCATAAGCTCAGATCTCCACCTTGTGAAACAATAGTGAGGCTGTCTCAGTCCACAGCTGCTGCTTATGGTACAGGAAGCACTGGGCAGCCTGAAGGTGAAATGCTGCAACACGGTTTCGCAGGACAATCAACCCTTGGTATCCCTCTGCCAAAGTTTAAAACAGCACGGCCAATCTGGTCCAATTAAATCATCCCTAGAAGTAGTTTACGAGTCACCGCCTTTACAATCTTAACAACTTTCAATTGGTTCTCAATCTGTAAACCCTTGCCAGGGTTATCAACCAAAACCCTCCCCCTATAAGACAGCTGAAGCTGGACCCATTTATGCAATCAGGCAGTCACTTTCTCAACTAAGCCCTGCCAGTTTTTTTCTGCAAATCATTATTCCCAAGAAAGACACCTAGACACAATCCACCACAACAAACAGGCAGTTTTGGCTGCTTTTTGTTGGTCCATTCTCCCAGCAACAACCTGTCACATTTTCACCAGTTGACCTTGGCAGAAGAGGCATGTTTATAAAGTGTTAATTTATAGAGGTCATTTTTTCCTGTTATGAAAACAGTGACTTAATCAGAATACACTGACAAGGCCACCTTATGGCTGAAAACCCCCTGAGATCAAGCCCTAGATGGTTTAGAAGGGGGTTAATGGCAACCTACAACATCCCAGAGAGGGGACAACCCTGCCAAATACCTCTCTGGACAGGGACAGAGCGACTTAGTCCCCCTCCCAGGTTTAAGAGAACAGTGGCTCCAGAGTACAACAGTCTAATCCATGAAATATACTTTTTATCAAACCCAAAAGCTTCAAGTGTCCTAAATGCATAGCACCTGTAAACTGAAAAGCTTTTTCTTGATCAATGGAGAAAAGTCCAACATGCAGCTGCTTAGTTTTGGCCTGGTCAACTGGTGATGAAGCAGGAACAGCTTAACCATTATTGTTTTCCCAGGAACACAATATGTTTAGCTAATATGTACAACCATTTCCATATATTCCTTGAGTCGGTGTTTGTATTTTCAATTATTTTACAGTCAGTACAGTGCAGTGAAACAGGTCTCCAGTTTTTTAACAAGCTAAGATCTTCTTTTTTGGGAAACAAACTAAATACTGCTCTTTTGCAGTTCAATGGAAAAATCCCAGTGTCCTGCACTTAAAAACTTCTAATAAGGCCCAGAAACGCTTGTAAAACTCAGAAGGGAGACCACCAATTCCAGAGGACCGCCCCCAACCAAGCTGCTGGACTGCCACAGCAACCTCCTCAAAGGTGATGAAGGAATCCAGTGAAGCGACCAATGCCTTATCTAGTCGTGGCAGCCCATCTAGCATCTCAGCCACAGAATCCAGACTACAGCTGCCAGCCCGGAACAGGTCGGTGTAAAAGTCAATAGCCTGTTTCTTCATCTCTGATGGATCAGCTGTTATGGATCCATCTGGAAATTCAAGATGCATCATCTGGCTATGCTCTCTAACTAATATAGATGATATGATTAATGGTTGAAAACAAAGAGTGCTCTAGTTAGTGTTCCTCATATTTTACAGAGTCCTTTTGTTACTATTTGTTCCATTAATGATCCCATTCTCAACTATTCTAACCTCATTCTTTAGCTCCTCAAAAGAGTGTTTTGTTACAGCTGCTGATTGTGCTGTTTATTATAGACAAAAGATTCTAATTTGTACTTTACCACCTTCCCACCACTGTGCTAAGTTATCAAAAACAAGTTTCTGCTGCCTCCATCGACTCCACAAGTCACAGAAGGGCTGACGAAGGCTTTAATGTAAGGCTTCAGTCAGTCTTACATTAAACTGCCAGCAGAGACAACAGTGTAAAATGTCTGATGTAACTAGTTGATGATCTGAGAAGCCGACAGGTGATACTGTTGATTTAGTTAACTTGTTACCATATGTTTGATAGACATAAATCCTGTCAGGCCTGGCTGCCTTCACACTGCCCTCAGTAACTTTCAACCATGTCTAATGCCTCAATGTTGGATAAAAATTCCTTCGAACATGTGTAAGGTCATTTTCTACAACCATTCTAGACAGGATGGAAGCTGATGGAGGACGAGGCTCTCCTGTATTCCTGTCTACTCATGGGACGTGCCGAACAAGTCCAATCTCTTCCTACCATTATTACTGACCTACTGTTAAAATGTTTCAATTTTTTGTTTAATTTGTTAAAGGGTCTAATGCGATCAGCTCCAGTTATGAGCATATGCATTGAAATATAAGAAGGGTACGTCTCTGATGGTTGCTTGCACCACCTGGAGTCTTCCTGACTCTACTTCACATGCTAAGACATTAGTCAAAATAAGATGCAAGGAAAAAAGGATGGCTATGCTTCTACTGAGGTTGGTACCATGACTCAGAGAAAAAGGCACTCTGCAGCTCATTCCACAGTCTACTTCAATGTCTACTGTGCTATGTGTCTCCTGTAGGAGGAATACATCTATGTTCTTAGTTCTGCTCAGCTCAGCCACCGCCGCTCATCTATCTCTGCCCTCCCTCCATTAATATTAAGACTTCCGATTTTAGACCCTCCATAATGAAAAGAGAGTAAAAAGAAAGAAAGGACAGTGAAGCCCTTACAAGGAGCTTCACCCATTCTTTTTTAGGTGGTTAGCATAGGTTGATTTAGTTAATCAACCTATCCACATTAGGAAAAAAGCCTGTTACTTCCACTGACAGCCTGCCATCATCTAGGAAATAACTGATCTCCTGCAATGAATGACTGTTGATCGTCATGGGACACCATATCAGAGGACTGTGACAGAGAACTTTATTCACAATGTTTAACCATCAGCTGCTGCACCATGGTTTTCAGCCTCAGCTGCCTGAGTATCAATCAAGTCTTATGCCTGTCCACTGTCTTCATCTTCCTCCTCAGCTCGTCTGCCTGTGTCATCAGAGCTGTTTGTCTATAGCTTCACTGCTGATCTGTAGCGGTGTCTCATCGTTCGTTGTATCGGAGCGCACTGCTACAATTGTCAGCGCTACATGTAGTCTGCTGTTCAATGGGTCCTAATACAGTCATCTGTGTGGAGGGCACAAACAGCCACATTTGATCCAAAATGAGGCCTCCCTCAACCAACACATGAACCAAGCCCGCCCCTTGGAGAAAAGCTACGAGGGCCTTACTCATCCGAGAGCTGTATTTAATCTGTTCTCCTACAGCCAGGAGAACCTGCTCCACTGAGTACTGCAGAGGAACCAAAGCTCTAATCCCATGTCTGATAGATAGGGAAGGCGAACCCTCACCAAGGAGGGACGCCATGAATCAATAACTGAATACTACTCAAGTTTTAACACACTACATCCACTAATGACAAAATTAAAGTTGTCTTACCTTCTCATGCAGAAAAAGTTGGAAGAATGAAAAACAATCCCAACTCACTCAGCAGCTCCACACAATCACTCCACAGCCACTCCCACACTCAGACACACTACCAGTGTCCTGTACTAAGTTCTCCCTCGTCAGTCAGATGGCCAACTTGGCTGTGCCAGATAAAAAGTTCAACAAAGCATGTACGTTTTTTTCTTTTTGTACAGTATAGGGTACAACTGAACACAAACACGGTGAAAGAAAACTCTTCCCTGATCCCATGAAACCATCTTCTTAAAACCTCAAAAAGCGCAAACAGATGAGGACACTGGACAAACAAATGTTCAAAGGTCTCTGTCTGGTAATAGAAAACACACTTTCCCACAGCCCTGGATCCAGGTGTGCTCTGTATCTGTCCGTGGCTATCAGTCTATGCACAATCCTCCACTGGACGTCTGCTGTCCACTTCTAACCGGGCAGCTTGTACAGGGACTGCCAGCTGCCTTTCAGGGAAATGTCTGGGCCAAAAAACTCAGTCCACCTCGCCTCCTTTATCCCTGCCAGTGAGCCAAGGTTCGGATCCTTGACAAAGATTTGATAGATGTCTTTCTTCCCTCCAGTATGAAATCTGTCCAAGTGGGGGGTTGCAAAAGACAGCAGCTGGCCTCCTTCCTCCACCAGCTCCCCCAAAACTGGGGTGATAAAAAGAGAGGGGAAGCAGTACTCATAGCCTTCAGCCAGTGGTCACGCAGGTCAGAGTATCCAATGAATGCTTTAAGGGACTGCACAGACGTGCTCTACCACCGTAGAGGATGCTGTTGGTCTCCCTCAGGGTATCCACAAAGGATTTCATCATTCTGAGCAAATGGTCCAACTTATTGCAACTGGCCACTGTGAGACTTGCTCGCAGGTTGGCAGACTGCAGTTTTTTTTGAGAAAGTTTTGATAAAGCTGTTAAAAAACACACGCTCTTCAAAAATCCACATGTCAGGAATTTCATTATTGTCATGAGCAGTCCTCAATATCAGCCATGCATGAAGTACAGAGCTGGAAAAAACTGTTAGTCCAGTAAGGTCCACATTGTCCTGTTGTAGTAGGAACAGCTGTTTATCATAGCCCTTCTGCCCAGCTCTCCTCAACGGCAGCCCCTATATGACATCTCGGATAGCAACCATTTCCATTTAGACAACGGAGCGCACACTTCCTCCAGAACTCCCTCCCAGTTCTTGGTTTGAAAAACCTCAGTTCCCAAAAACTCACAGCACTTTCAACCCCTCCTTCTCTCACTCAAGGCCTCCGGGCAAACTGGGCACCACCTGCTTCCTCAAAAGATCCAACAGCAGTGCTTCACTCTTAGCCGAGTTCACATATGAGGATGATGCTTTTTCATAAAGGCTAATGGCGTCCTGCAGATGTTGAACACACCATTGAGTAGTGAATAAAACATTTACAACATCCGCATAAGCAAACAGAACAAAAGGATTGTGAACAACACTGCAGGACACAGGGAGTGAGAGACCAGAGAGCTGCTCACTTAACCTACACAGCAAGGACTCGATGGCTAGGCTGTAGAGTTGACCAAAGAGAAGACAACCCTGTCTTATCCCTCGCTGCCCAGAAATTGGCCTACTCAGCCCTACACACATCTTCACCATACAGTGAGTTCCCCTGTACAATAAACTCACCCAATTGAAAAACATCACCAATATCAAAAGGCCTAAGTGCAGAAAATAGAATGATACACTCTATCAAATGCCTTCTCCTGGTCCAAAGAGACAATAGCAAGGTTTAAATTATACAATTTACAAACATCAATCATTGTCCTGTCAGGAACACAATATGTCTGATTGCTATGAATGATTATTTCCAAAATTTCCTTGTCTCTGTTTGGTAAGACTCTGGAGGACACCTTGTAGTCTGTACAGAGGAGAGCTACTGGCCTCCAGTTCTTCAGTAAGGCCAGATCTCCTTCTTAGAAAGCAGAGAAAAGTACTCTTCGCTGACACGACACAGGGAGAAATCCTGTTTTGAAACATTAAAATAAAACTCCATGAAACTCAGAAACAAATTTTGTGGAGAGACCATCAATTCCAGGTACCCATCCTGAAGCCATCTGATTGACAGTCAACTCCTCCAAAGTCAGCTCACAATATAGAGGAGTTTTCTCTTCTCCTTCTTCCTGCAAGGAGCTCCTCGCAACACTCCATGTTGCACTGTTCTGCCCCAAAAAGGTTAGCGTAGAAGTCTATTGCATGGTTCCTCATCTTGCTAGAACTGGTGCTCACTCTACCTACCGGGAGATTCAGGCAGGTCGTCAATCTCCTCTTCCAACAAGGAGTTCAACTCTAATTTCTTTTCCTTGAGGAGTTGACTTGTGGCAAGATCTAGATCTCTATGCAACCCTTCTTCAATGCTTTTAATGCTAGTATCAAGTTCCAGTATAGCTGCCTTGATTTAAGTAGTGGTATTGGCGGCGTACTGCTGGCAAAAGTCACAAATTCATGCCATCCTAAAGTTGTCTTTTCTTAATTTCCACTGCTGACAGAAACTGTCAAAGCTTTGGCAAAAAGCACTGTCTTGAAGAAATGTATTACTCAAATGCCAGTAGGACTTAACCCTTTCACCTGGTGAGATGATCAAATCTATGGTGACAAGGCGATGATCAGTGAATTCTACTGGATTCATGTTGCTATTGGCTAATCTAGAGCTCAGACTGTCAGAAATGTAGATCCTGGCCAGTGTGGCTTAACCCATGTATACTGTCTGACCTGTGGATGTTTGACCCCCCCATGTATGTGAAAGATCAAGATGTGTGATAATGCTGTTGAGTTTGGAAGATGACTGTGGGTGGGGTTCTTCATTAGTCCTATCAAGAGTAAAGTCTAAAGTGCAGTTAAAATCCCAGCTATGATGACTTGATCTTGGTGGTAATTTTTTAGTTCATTTTCCAACAGGGTGAAAAAAAATATTTTTTCTGCTCCTTAATTTAGGGCTTAAACATTAACAAAACAGAAAACAGCACCTGTTAATTCTGCCCTGAAGAGGATTAGGAGGAGCAGACTCACAGTTCATCCCACTTGATATGGTAGAAGAAGCTCCTGTAGGCGCCCACCCTCTTGGACTGGACCGCTTTGAACAGGTTCTTTCCGTTGTAGGTGAGGGAACACATCAGGAAGTACTTCTCATAACTGCAACAGAACACACAGCGAGTGCTGTTACTGTGTACAAACTGGTGTTTGTGTTTACACTTACACTGATCATATGAGTGATGATGCTCGCTGGTTGCTAGGATACGTTACCACTGCAGGAAGGATGCTATTTTGTGATCATTATGTCCAATTCAGGAAAACAGAGTATCATAGTAAAACTGCAGACAGATACTCATTAATAATCATTATAATTTTGCCTCTGTAAGTGCAGGACAACCTGCCATCCAATAATAACTTATGGGTTCTCATCAAAGGTTGAGAAAATACTCAGTATAGCCCTCAGGAGGCCAGGCTGAGGCCCGTGCAGCTCTGGACTCACTGAGCGGCTAAAGGTTCAAACGGCAAATAGAAAATGGCCTCACACTCACTGTTGCTCTAAACTTCAACCTGCTCACCTGTCGCTCTACACGCACATGACTGTGGGCCGGCTTCCCGTCACTGATCCAAGTCAGTGAGGGACCTGTTCGGCTCAGACACACAGGGTGAAAGTGGACATCGAGGGGCAGCGACGCTGACGCCAACAAACACTGATGAGAAACTCCTCCCACAGACAGAAACACGTTACAATACGCAGCATGAACACTTGGAAAAGGTAAAACTCTCCAGTGTAAAAGACTCTTCTTCATCCACCGTTCTGACCGATAACTTATTTAGTCGTAAAATTGAGTTATAAATCTAGAAATACAAATATTTTTCACCAAAAAAAGAAAACCTGTTGATTGAAGATTTCTAAATGTAGGAACATGAACAACTTATTTCCTAACACTTTTATTTAACTGTGAACGTTTTAATTATAAAGATGAGAAGACATTTCAAATTCAGAAGACATTTTAGTTTATTGTAGTGTCATTTCTTGGAGAATCTTCATGTTTCTGAAATCATCAGTACAACCTGAGCTAAACCATGACGACACTTAACCTAACTAGAGAGCACTCAGAGAGCCCAAACCTCCACCGAGACAGTCTACCCTGTCTCACAACACTGAAAAATCCTTAAAAAGCTCCTGGATCCACATCTTAAACCAGATCTTTCGCGAACATCACGCGAACCTTGGGGTGTTCCTACAAAAACTTCCAGACAAATCTGTGCACAACTTTCTGTTAATCCTGTTCAGACACATTCAAACGCTGGGAACAGCATAACCTCCTTGCTGGAGCAAACGACTCTGACTCTCTAAGGGTGCACTCACAAATGGACGCTATGTACCGGGCTTCTTCTTCCTTGTCCCTGGTACAGCTGGAGAATTCATTCTTCATTATGGCACGATCGCTCACACACGAGCGCAATCACACGTACGCAATGCAGACATGACAATAGAACGGAATGCCTCCCTTGTCTCCTGCTGTCGCTGCAAAAAATCAATTGGCACAATGTACAATACTAAAAAATTTGAGCGTGGTGTATCTCGTGGTGTCTAAAAAAAAAAAAAAAAAAAAAGACTCCAAATAAGTCACAAATCCAGTGAAGTTCCAGTCATTTTCTCCCAGCGTGATGACGTATTTACAAGTACTTTGAGTAGTGTGAGAACGGGCCAGCAGGGGGCAATCATGCTTAGGCACAGCATGAAACAACTGGGCCAAATGTGACTTCTCTGCTCCTCTCCCTCCACTCTTCTGGCGCCACCGTGTGTTGGTATCAGGTACTTGACTGCACATGCTGTGATGACCTCATCACGGGTGGAGTAACGCTCTAGCTTGGATGTTTTTCTCTGTCATGGTTTCAAAGAGGACCATGGTCTCTGATCTTACTCGGCCAGGGTGCAGACGGAGCAGTAGAGTTCAGAGGGCGCTGATCTACTGACAGTTGGCTAATTGATAAACACACATGCACTCATCAATGCTGCAACTAATACCCTTGTTAATAGTGGTTTATATTGCTTTGCGTAATTGTGTGGTCTGCATTTCTTTGTTTGCTATGTTAATATGGGCTTCTTACACTGTATTTCTACATTTGTTTGTTTTTTTCTTCTCTCTTCAATTTTAGGTTTCCTTTAACATCTGGCCAAGGACAGCAGATGAAAATTAGCCTTCTTGGCAAATTATGGCTCACTCCACTCTCGCGGTTGTTAAGTGTGCATTGTCCCTGAAAAATAAAGCAAGAAATACAAATAAATTAGTCTACCTGCTGACCCAGCTGGCCGGGATGCCGTGCAGGGCAAACAGAGTGAACTGCAGATGGTCCGTGGTGCCAGATGCTTCTCTGCTGCTTCTCCCCTCCACAGCTTCTCCAGCTGGAGGCAGAGGAGGAGACCTGAAGGAAGCTGACGGGGGGCAGAATGAGCGCAGGTAGAGTTTGACCAGGCCGTAGACCGCCTGGGTCAGCAAGGCCATGCTCTCATCCACAGGACTGCTGTGACCTGTTGACATAATGAAAAGAGACATACAACACAGCAGCGATGACAGTAAGCCCACAGTCCTGAGGTGAACATGATCTGAGACATTTCCATCATTACAGACTGTCTGAATACAGAGTCAGACCGACTGACGTACTACAGACTGACTGACGTACCACGGACCGACTGACATAGCACGGACCGACTGAAGTACCACGGATCGACTGAAGTACCACGGATCGACTGAAGTAGCAAGGACCGACTGACGTACCACGGACCGACTGAAGTACCACGGACCGACTGACGTACAACGGACCGACTGAAGTACCACGGATCGACTGAAGTAGCAAGGACCGACTGACGTACCACGGACCGACTGAAGTACCACGGACCGACTGACGTACCACGGATCGACTGAAGTAGCAAGGACCAACTGAAGTACAACGGACCGACTGAAGTACCACGGATCGACTGAAGTAGCAAGGACCGACTGACGTACAACGGACCGACTGAAGTAGCAAGGACCGACTGACGTACCACGGATCGACTGAAGTAGCAAGGACCGACTGAAGTACAACGGACCGACTGAAGTACCACGGATCGACTGAAGTAGCAAGGACCGACTGACGTACCACGGACCGACTGAAGTACCACGGACCGACTGACGTACAACGGACTGACTGAAGGAGCAAGGACCGACTGACGTACCACGGATCGACTGAAGTACCACGGATCGACTGAAGTAGCAAGGACCGACTGACGTACCACGGACCGACTGAAGTACCACGGACCGACTGACGTACAACGGACCGACAGACGTACAACGGACCGACAGACGTACAACGGCCCGACTGAAGTACCACGGACCGACTGAAGTACCACGGGCCGACTGACGTAACACGGGCCGACTGACGTAACACGGGCCGACTGACGTACCACTGAAGTAGCAAGGACCGACTGACGTACCACGAACTGACTGACGTAACACTGACCGTCTGACGTAAGTACTCTCACTCAGTGTGAGCTGAGTGAGAGCTCTGACTTACCATTTGAAGACTGTCCAGATGATTTGGATGCCATCTACAAAGGGAACATTTATGTTATATTCAACACTGCATAATACTGCGTAGGAATACGTGAGCCTGTTGGCGTACAGTGGGAGTCAGAGCGCACCTTGGGTGAGTGTGTTCTGGGCAAATTGACGGAGTGTCGCAACCTTTTGACAGCGTCGGTGATGGTTTGGGTCTCTACCTCATCCAGAGCACAGCACAAGTTCTTCAGAGTCTGCACCACCCGCTCCACCGTCTTATACTGCGTACTCTGGAGACACGGGTACATTGGGGGGGGTCCACAGACAGGCGTCAAAACTGTTTCATGTTTCATCGTTACTCTCATGTGTGATCGAGTACCTCATTCTGCAGGCAGATGTTGACCTGGTTGTGATAACCTTCTAGGTAGTCGGCCAGGCTCTGTCTGTAAGGAGACACGCAGATGAGGAAGAAAGGACTGGACATGTCCACCTTCATATAAATCAGGATGGATCTCCAAAACCAAGAACTCCAGAAGGTATTTAGAGGCTCGAGAAGTAGGATTATACTTAAACAAAAAAATCCATGAATACATAAATACAGAAAACTTCCACCATATTTAACATCCAGAACTTCCTGTTTCCCTGAGCAGTGCCACACCTGGTGACATTCTCCTTGAATGGCCTGTCCACGTTCCCCCGGTGCTTGTCCAAATTGATGGGAGAGTTGTCATCTTCCGCCTAAACAGAAGCAGTCAGGGTTTATCAACACAGAAACCGGGTGAGTGTACGAGTGCGCAGCAGTCATCCGGGCAGACTTACAGTGCGGGCCAGGTCTCTCCTCATGGTGGACTGAGACAGAAGCTGTAAGCTGATCTCATTCTCCCATTTCCTGCAGTTCTGGACATACTCGTGGTTGCCGAGGCTGTGTTTACTGTGGCACCGGGCACAAAATCACACCACATATTGACATAATCATCAGCAGAGAAGGGAAAGCAGAAAACAACAGTGACACTAGGAGTCCTTCAGTCGGCAGTTCGGCGCCATTTCACATCAGACGTCTCACACAGCAGAAATGTAAAACACTAAAACTCTTAGCAGCCATCATTTGCTGGGCTGAGGACAAACCTCATCCTGAATGTCGTCACTGTGAATACAGGACTGTTCTCCAGCGTCTCAGACGAGATGGAGGAGAGAGGGAGCGCATACAGAAACGTGTCACTTGCTGTTTAATGAGGCTTTAAAAGAAAGATAAATAAAAGTGAAGAAGAAAAAGATGCGTGATGTGAAGAAAACCTGTCCTGTCAGGGTTCATAAAGCCTGAGCATTTCAGAGAGACGTGGTTTCATGGGGTTCACTCACTTCTGCAGCACCTCCTCCCGGCCGCACACTTTGAGCAGGTAGCTGGAGAAGTCCACCTGGTCCAGGTCATCATGGACCCAGCACAGCGTCTGACTGATCAGAAGCTCCACTGGAGAACTCACTGAGGACGGACAGACAGATGGGGAGGGTGACTATAATGGTAGGATAATTACAGATGATAAATGGACATTACAATATGAGGTGCTGCATGTTAGCGCTCCTCTTCCCTCCATCTCTTCATAATTTTCAACAGTTATCCTTTTCATAAAGTTTCAGGGGTCGTGTAATATTTTCTTTGGCTTATTTTATACTTTAGCCTGTGTAATTTCTTTATTTTGCACCCTGTGTCATGTTTGTTCTGTTTGTAATTTATCCTGTTTTAACTTATTTGCAGATGGATAAAATGAGAAAAGACCCCCATGGGACAGTAAAGTGGATCTAATCTTCCTCTTCAACTGCACACAGTCAGGTTTTCTTTCTTCACTCTCCTACATTCTTTTTCTCTCTCTCTTTTTTTTTAATTTTATTTTATTTTTTTTAAAATCACCATCACTCTGTCCATCTTCCCATTCAACCACAGCATGTCATACGAGGATTCACAGCCAGGACAGGAGCAACGGATCGGCTTTTTTTCTGGCTCTTCTACTCTTCGTTTGACCAAACTGTGACCTCTGACCTCACTATGTTCATTACAGAAATCAATTAGCCACAATTGAATATAAACTTCAGAATCTCAAGAGACGAGTCATTGCCTGCAGATTAAAGTCAACAGAAAAAACAGAAAAAACATGGTGAATGAAGGAGAAAAATGGAAGGAAAGACGAGACGGAGAGGAGGAGATGCATTCATGGCCCATCTTCATCACAGCACGATTCATAGCCAACACATAGTGCTTTCACACCAACACGGTTCTTGTTCTGGCTCTGGTTCGGTTCTTGGCTCTGAGAACCTTGGTGCTTTCTAGCGACCCAGTCTACATTCACACTGGTCTAAGCTGAACTAAAGTCCCCAAGGCCAACTTCACCATGGATGGGCGAAACCTGCAACGCATTTTTTGAAAAATTTGATTATGATTTGGTTCTGGTGTTCTTGCGAACTCAGCCTATCCAACTCGTCCGTCAGTTCCACTTGCAGCTTGGTTCTGTGGGTTCTGCCTTCGAGTTTCTCCTGAAACCCTCAGATGCCAAAATCACAACCAAACATTTGGTATACTCAGCAGACCAGGAAGCAACTTTCTTCAATGTAGATTTGGTCTCCGTTCATTTGCATTTGTCTCTCGTCTTCTAGCTTTTGTTTAATGGCAGCAACCAACACTTGTGTACCTCGCCTTCCTGATAATAAGACACCGAATACATATCTGAAATGTCACCGGAGACGTCAGGGTTCACAACAAAAACCAGCTATTTTTTGGTTCCCATGTGAATCGCCTTTCAGGTCCCCACCATGTTCAAAAGTAGGTGCAGGAACCAGAACAGGCATGGAGCCATGTCGCTGACAGAGGCAGAGGAGCCAATGAGAGACGAAGACAAGACAGAAACAGAGGGCAGCAAACGAGGGACAGAAGAAGGTAGACAGGAAACAGAAGAGAGAAAGAAGTGGAATCTCTCCCTCTCTCTCTCCAAATGCCAAACTGATGTTCTGAAAACACACTGCTGACAGACAGAGAGTCAAGAGGAACAACATCATTAACATTCAGGAACTGAGGGGAGCTTAACGAGGAAATGACCAGGAGGCGAAGACAAGGAGTCAACCTCAAAGTACAAGTAGGTGGTGGGAAACACTTCTTCCAGACAGACAAGCTGCACGGAGGTTCTGCTACAGTCACAGCAGCTGGAGCTGAGTAGACCCTTCTGCCCAACATGGCTCCTCCTTTGAGCGGACAGATGTTTACTTGTGTGAAGGAGGAACAGCATGTCCTTCCCACCACAGAAGAAGAAGGGGGGAGGACAGGCGCAGAGTCTGGCAGCTGTGAACGCCATGTCCTCCTTCATATCTGCAAACTGAGACCACTCGCTCTTTATGGCAGATACAACATTTGATCTGATGCTGCTTCTACCTACACTAAGCCTGGAAGCGCCTGCTGCATGAATGTGTGTACAACTAACATGCTGACACCAGGATCTGAGCCTCGTGTTGGACATAAAAACCTGTTTTTAAGATGTGAACTGTTGATAGTGGCGGCACAGACTCTTACCGTCACAGGTGAAGGTCACAGGCTGCTGGGAGTCGGAGATTTCGATAGAAACCTTGACGGAGTAGCTGGTGTCACCCCCGGCGTCTCTCTGGGCGATGACGGGGCTCAGGATGTAGCCAGGGTTGGTGGACATGTCGCCATGAGGGAAGGTGGCACGCAGGCTGAGGAGAGTCAACACATCAGCGTGAGGCGGTGACACAGATCGTGTTTACAGGAAATGCGCCTGTCAGGTGATGCTGTTCTGTGAGATTATTCTCATGTTTCCTCATTTCCATCCTGTGACAGAGGAACTTGCTTTAGCTGGAATCGATGGGCATCGACTGCAGTAACATCGGTGGTCTGAAATCATCACAAAGTGCTCTTTACTGTTTATTGTTACTGCTGTAACGCTCGTGTCACAACAGCAGTTGTTACCATCCTCACCAGCAGGTGGAGCTCCAGCATCACCACCTAAATGTTGGAACTATTTTCATATAGGTGGTGCAGCTGCAGGTCGACACAGCTCAACGCTTCAAATCAACAAAATGCCCTTAATGTCAAAAACATCACATGGAAAAATAACAAGTCAGA
>KV751377.1:5550973-5568388 GCA_001698575.1 Mola mola | reverse complement strand
TTTGAAAAAACAAAATAAAATAACATTTTGTGCATATTTGTATATTCAAAAATTGATCTATTGACGTCATTCCCGTCCCGTCCAAATCACGTGATTAAGAGTAAAACGACTCCCATCCCATGGGAATCCAAAAAAAAATGTCATCCTCTAATTCACACATAACACGGTTCTGTTAAAGAATACACCCGTCAGCACCAACCGGACCCGCAGCAGAGGTTAGTATGACTCTGTGACGAAGGTTCTGTTGGCCTGAGTCATCATCATGACAGTCTGGTCCTGGAGCCAGAACACCTCAACAACTCACCACGGTTCACCAACGGAGCTTCATCAGGGCATCAACTGATCACATATACCATAAATATTGATCAACCCCTCATGTGATGACATGGAGCCCCGCCCTCTTCAACCGGCAGGCTCAGCTGTAAAATGATGGAACCGTGCCGACATGCCCGGCTGACTCACAGAACTCATGTTCTCCTACGACGGGCCCGACTTCCCTGCCACCTTTGCCAGAACCTGAAATAAACCTCTTCAGATGCCAGTTAGCGGACCCCTCAGAGCACGTTTGTCACATTCAGCGCACACACAGGGGTCGATCAGAGGACGGGAAGAACCGGGCTCTTACCAGGCTGTGTGCTTTGTGCTGGGATGACGTTCCGCGGACGTTGAGGGAGTGACTCCTGGTGACGGCGGCTCCCGTCGAAGCTCTCCTCTGCTGCGAGCGCACCGTCGGCGTCGCTTTGGTCTCCAGCGGCGGGCTGCTGCTGTTGCTGCTTCCGCCTTCAGTTTCAAGCACCGCATCCCACGGATCGCATGCAGAACCTCCTGGCCTCGCCTGGGTGCCGCCTCCCGTTGCCTGAGACACCTCCTCAATTTCGACTTTACGCTTTGTGAGCGGGTCCAGGTCCAGCCAGTCGAAGCGGCTGATGCTGGCGGACTCGGCGGCAGCCGGCTGCTGTGGTGGACGGCAGGGAGCCAGAGAAGCCGGGCTGGCCTGGGAGGAGTCTGGGTCAGTGCTGGCCGATTTGCCGTTCTTCAAGTACTCTGAGGTGCTGGCAATCTTGTCAAAGAGTTTGGCCATTTGCGGGTCGACGGCTGGCTGCGGGAAGACCATGCCAGCGGCAGCAGGAGGCTGGATGGGAGTGAAGGCCATGAAGGGGGACTGCTGGCCGGACAGGGCCAAGTAAGGGGGGATGGTCGCAGTGAAGCCGTTCTGAAAGGAGCCCGGTTTCGGGAAGGGAGCAGAGGGGAACATGGGGGTGGGCTGGTGGGTCGGAGTGGACACATTGGAGCTAGATGGGGTGGACAGGACAGAAGCCCACTGGCCACTCTGGAAAGGGGAGGTGTGGCCTCCAGGGTAGGAGGCGCTGAGGTTAAACCCCAGCAGCGAGGACGGACGCGACACTTTGCTGTTCGCGCCAAAGTTCTCATCCAGCAGGAGCTTTTCAAGCTCCTTGTTGGTCAGCTTGTCCACATCGATGTCCCTAAACCGGTCCTGCTCTGCCTGCGTCCTGGTCTCTGGGAACACGATGAGGTCCTTCTCTGGTCTCTGAAGGGAGGGAGCAGACGGAGGAGCAGTAGTGGCAGCTTTCGGTTTGGAGTAAGACGCGGCCGCTGTGGAGGAAGAGGAGGATGATTGAGCTGACAGAGTGGTTCTCTTCTCCCTCTGCAACTTTGCCAACGCCTCTTCCTCCATGCGCAGGGCTTCTTCTTTACCCACAACCCCCTTCTGCTGGGGGGCGTCCGGCTTGAACCCATTACTACTGGATATCTGGGCCATTCTGTCAGCTGGGAGGGGCCATGAGCGTGACGGCGGGCGTGCGGATTAAGCACCTGGAAGACGAAAAACAGAATTACAGATCAACACGAGGTCAAAGGTCATTCAGAAAGACCTCCTCCGAGCACGCGAGGACGGACGAACAAACGAGTGTGAGCCTGCAGATCAAAATCTGTGTCCACGCTTGGATCGCTTATTGATCGGCAGCCCATAATTATTGGCTTCAAAATCAAGAGCCTCAACGAGGTCAAACGAGCGGCCTGGACGCTACGATGAACGTGATCGAAACTGTTGTTTCGCTGCGTCCGATCGGATTTCACGTCTTCTTTTATCTAACAACCATTAAAAACACATCTTCTGTCCTCTCTGTGACAGCAGAGGAAGAGAGGAACTGTTTTCTGCACGGCGCCGTCTCAAAGCGAGCATTCATGCAGCGACCGAGTTCTTCCCTCCCCAGGCGTCGCCGGCCTCTCCTGAGCGCCCCCTCCCTTTGTGCGGGGCTCCGGCTCGCCTCGCACTATTGTGCAGCTGAGGAATTTGGCGTGCTAAGCAGCCCAGCGGCTCTCTCTCTCTCTCTCTCTGTTAGCATTTTGTTAGCACCATGACCCAAGATTGTGGGCTCAGCTGTGCTGACACCAGCGGGTGGGGGCCATGTGGCTGCATACATTAAGTATCTGAGAAAGGCAGCTTAGCGCCACCTTCGCCAACAGCGCATCAAAGCATCCTGCACACGTTCAGAGTAAACATGTTACACCTCACTGAGGAGGACACTTCCTTGTTCTGAGCGAAAACAACCTGTGGAAGCTGGTCATGTGATCGAAGCTCAGGGTCATCATTTGGACAGACAGTCCAGAGCCTGAAACCTGCTGCAGGTCCAGAGCAGAAGACGGAACCTGAGCCGCCATCGTGACAGACTCAAAACAGACTGACAGAAGCTGACAAACCATCTGTCTCAATGACAGCGGCAGTGGACCATGGTCAATTCTGGACGTATTAAGCAGTTTTGAGCAGATTTCCTCTGTACTGACCAAGATTTGGTACCTTCTCTAACTTTCGCCGCTGGAAATTCAAAAGCCGTCGTGAGATTGAACGACCGCGGATGAACGAGAACCTGTCAACATGAAAGCTACCACGAGGTGGAGGTTGTAATTCAGATCTTTGTGATATTACAGAGAAACACAAGTGTGCTGTTGCATCAGTGATACGCACTCACTTCACAATACTGATGCGATCAGGACGTCACCATCTAGCTGTCAGGGGTGCAAACACCAATCAATACGGCGTCAGTGTCCAGTGTGAGGAAGGAAGACAGGAAGCTTTACCTGCAGAGGGTGATGTCAGCTGACAGCTGATCAAAGTTCAGTTCAGCACTCAGAGGAACCAGTAACCACCTGCGGCGTTCCAGTCTCTGTTCTGCCCCCTCACAACAACATCAAGTCGTTTGACAGATTTTAACAGATCGTGAGCAGCTCAGATCCCCCCACACAGACAGGATCCATGTCCTGGCCACTCACATCACCAAGTCCCCCATTTCACAGGTCCATGTAGAAGACAGGAAGAAGGGGCATTAACAGAACCTCCCCGTCCACACAGACAGGATCGGGTCAGACCTCACCTGATCTGACAGTGAAATCGGGGTATTTTCAATCCTAACGTCAGGTTAGCAGGAAGCTAACCTGTCGGCTGACACTCACCTGACACGGTTTCCGCACCGAACGCCTCAGTAACAGTCAGATGGGTCTAAATGTCACGTTTGTCCGACTTTTCTCGGAGGCCGGGGAGGTTCTGGGGCCAACCAAGTCGGCTTGCGCGATCAGATGTCACTTCTTCATACTTTCGCTCGCGGTCGGAACTTTAACTTCGGAAGAGTTGGAAGCTAAGTTAACTGTTAGCCGCTAAGCGAACCGCGCGTCGTCTCGACGCTTCGCCCACAGAAACACGGACCGACCGACCGACCGAACCGAACGACTCGAACACAAACTACGTGACGGCCCCGTGAGTCCACAGATGTTGATTTATTAATTTAAAAGTACCAGACAGCGGCTTCCGCTGCCAACTGCCCACGACGAGGAAGAAAAGCGGCTTCGTCCGAACGGGAAGCGGCGGGGAGTGACGGAGCCGCCAGCGCCGAATTCAGCTGACTACATGTGGGAAGTTTAGCCGACAGACAGTGTAAGCAGGAGGGCGAACCTCTCACCTCTCAGCGGCGCAAGATCTGGAGCCATTTTTCCTGCAGTTGCATTTTTCCGTCCACTCGCAGCAACGGGACGTCAGTTCCTGTGGAAGCTGGAGGAGTTTCGGCTGGATTGTGGTCGGCAGGGGTACCGACGGACGCTTCAGCGGGGAAGCAGTGCCACCCTGTGGAGTGAAAGAGAACTTCAGGAAGGACCAGCAGGATAGCGTGAACGTGACGTTTACATCAAAGCGCACAACGTAAAACACGTGATCACATTGACAAATCTCGCTCTCGCTGCAGGAATATCACACAAAAGTAATGTGATGAAAATCCTTCGATTGTGACAGAATGGTTTACGTTGTGCACATTAGTGGAATATTCTCAATGCTTCTGTGACTGATTAAACCTGCTGACTTTTTTTGTAGTATTATTATTTACGTTCAGAATGACGAAATAAACACCATTTACAGTTTAATTTATCCATCAGACAAATGAAACGCGTATGAAACAAGGGACGCTCACATGGTTTTGGTCAGGTTTGGCGCTGAAACCAAGACCGTCAAATAATTCAGAAGAATAATTCTGATCCTGGGTACTGTGGACAAAATTGATACACACATTATTCTGTGTGCTCTGTAGTTGGGATCCTTTGCTTTTGGAGTCCTGTTTCGTGGGACATCACAGGCAGATGCTAGTTTCTCCTTCTGTGTTTACTCCCCCCGCGCGGCCGAATGAGGAGCGTCTGATGGTGCAGCCGGAGCGGAGGCTCGGCGCGTTCAGCGGGTTGAACGTCAGGAACCAGACCGACACGTTTGAGTCTCTGTGAAGTTCCGGAAATGAAAACGATCCAGTTTTATGCTTGAGGTTTGATTGAACGCCACGTACAGTTTGGTTCGAAGCTCCTTCAGCTTCAGAGGAGCGAGTGTGACGTGCGAGGCCACCAATCAGCCCTCAACGCGACTGTTTAACAAAGAAAGTGGACTTTGTCTGTCCAATGGGGTGGGCGGAGGCGGGGCGTTGCCATGGTGAGTTGGCTCGCGCTGGTTGGTGTCAGTTGGAAGCTGATTCAGTGTGCAGAGAAGCAGCGCGGAGACGCAGGTGAGTCCGACAAGGAGCCACGTTGTGCCTGAGCAAGATGCCAGTTGCTCCTCATCTGTGTGTCTGTGTGTGTGTGTGTGCGTGTCCAGGTGAAGTCGGTTCTTCAGGCTCAGAATGGGGGACCGGTTGGAGCACGGAGCGATTCGGTGGCAGATGACGGGTTCTACATCTGTGGCCCTGCGCAGGCTGGTGCTGCTCACTCTGTGGCTGTGTGTCCAGCCGGTGCCGATCAGCGTGGACCCGCCTGAGAAGCTGGAGCCGCCGCAAAGCGCTGTGAGTCGCTTCCCTGACGCTGACGGAATCTGGAAACGGGCCCGTTCACGTGGAAACAGGGTGGACAGAGTGTTTACTCAGAACAAACAGTGTCAGGACGAGCGTCTGTGTTGCAACAGCTCAGCGGCACGCGGGTTTACCTTAAAGTGGGGTTTAATGCGACAGGGCTTTGCTTTCAGGACACCGGGCTGCACTACGACCGCTACCTCAGGGAGGTCATGGAGTACCTGGAGGAAGACCCCAAGTTCAAAGAAAAGCTCCTGAATGCCAAAATGGACGATATCAAGGTAAAGAGTTGCTCATTCAGCCCGTCCCGACCAAACCGTGTGTTGACCCTGGATTCCTGCCTGCAGAACGGAAAACTCTCCAAAGAGCTGGACTTTGTCCACCACAGTTTACGGACCAAGCTGGATGAGCTGAAGAGGGAGGAGATGAACCGGCTGCGGATGCTCCTCAAGGCCAAATACGACCTCGAGAACGGGAAAGGCAAGTAGCAGGACATTTTGAAATCAGCACTTGAGTCACCTTCAAACGGGAGGTGGTTCTTCGATTCAAGAACATGATGAAACACAACAAAGCAGCATAGTTCAAGTTTAAATCCATGTACAAGTTATTCAAAGACTGGGACAGGTTTCATGTGAAATCTGAGATGGACTTGATGCAGATAAACTGGTCGAGCAGAGTCGCCTCGGCGTTTGCTGGAACAGGCTGATCAGCAGCTCGATTCCCAGAAAGAGCAGCAAAACCCGAAAAGGGGAAAATCCATCAATTAGAAAGAAACAAGCACAGGTTCAGAAGACAGAAGAACTAAAACACGAGAAAAATTACATGAAACATTAGAAAGAAAAACACGACAATGTGGCAAAACACACAGAGCACATGGACTCAAATACACAAGGAGAGTGGAGATAACTGTAACACATCAGGGCGGGGCAGGTAAAAAGACACAGGTGTAACACATCAGGGCGGTGCAGGTAAAAAGACACAGGTGTAACACATTGGGGTGGGGCAGGTAAAAAGACACAGGTGTAACACATCAGGGCAGGGCGAGTAAAAAGACACAGGTGTAACACATCAGGGCGGGGCAGGTAAAAACACACAAGTTTAACACATCAGGTCGGGGCATGTAAAAAGACACAGGTGTAACACATCGGGGCTGGGCAGGTACAAAGACACAGGTTTAACACATTAGGGCGAGGCAGGTAAAAATACACAGGTATAACACATTAGGGCGAGGCAGGTAAAAAGACACAGGTATAACACATTAGGGTGAGGCAGGTAAAAAGACACAGGTATAACACATTAGGGCAAGGCAGGTAAAAAGACAGATGTAACACATTAGGGCGAGGCAGGTAAAAATACACAGGTTTAACACATTAGGGCGAGGCAGGTAAAAAGACACAGGTGTAACACATCAGGGCGGGGCAGGTAAAAAGACACAGGTGTAACACATCAGGGCAGGGCAGATACAAAGACACAGTTGAAACACATCAGGGCGAGGCAGGTAAAAAGACAGGTGTAACACATTAGGGCGAGGCATGTAAAAGACACAGGTGTAACACATCTGGACGGGGCAGGTAAAAAGACACAGGTGTTAAACTTCATGGCAGGGCAGGTAAAAAGACACAGGTGTAACACATCATGGCAGGGCAGGTAAAAAGACAGGTTTAACACATCAGGGCGAAGCAGGTAAAAAGACAGAGGTGTAACAGATCTGGGCGGGGCAGGTAAAAAGACACAGGTGCAGCACATCAGGGTGGGGCAGGTAAACACAAAGGAGGGAAACAACAAAGGAAGTGTAAATAAAGACAAGACAAAAGAGGCAAAACCCTTCAAAATAAATCAGGAAATAAACAATAAATGATAACATGGGCAATAATACTTTAAAGCCGAGCTCATGACGGACTGGATTTTTGTTTGATCTCATCTGACCTGTAGGCTACATCGTGGACTACCAAGCCCTGCTGAAACAGTTTGAGCACCTGGATCACATGAGCCCTGGAACCTTCGAAGCAGAGGACCTGGATCGCCTCATCAAAGCGGTACAGGACATGATGCGACCTGTTGACTCAGTATGTGTCTGCTCTGTTCCTCCTCAGCTGGCTCGGACAAAGTCAAATCAAATCAAATCAAATCAAATCAAATCAAATCAAATCAAATCATCATTTAGAATGTATAAAACATCCATGAGTCCCAGAGTCTGTGGATTCTATGAGTCCGGATGTATGGAAAGTCTAGTGATCCAGACGCAGGTGGACTCTGTTGGTCCAGGAGTCATTGTACTCCATGTAGGAAGATCTGGGTGTTGCTGAGTCCAAGAGTATGTAGAATCTGTAAATCCAGGGATATGTGAAGTGTAGTGGTCCAGAAGCAGGTGTAGTCTATTGATCCAGAAGCCATTGTGATCTGTGGGTCCCGATTTGCACTTGGAAATCCAGCCTAGGATCCAAGTCACAGGATCCAAGTCACAGGATCTCCTTTCCTAATGTGGCCAGGGGGCATCAGGCAGGACCACAGCAGCACCTCCCACCGCGACCTAGAAAAACCTGCAGGATGGTAAAGCACAACGACTCCGGGGAAGAAGTAAAGTTAGTGTAAGGATATGGACATTTACAGGAGCAGAGAAGGAGTCGGAGTCAGAGGGGGGAGAGAAGAAAGCTCAGTGAATCATGGAGTGTTCCCCCAGCAACCTAAGCCTATAGCAGCATAACTAAGGGCTAGATAGGCCAGCCTTAACTATAAGCTTTATCAAAAAGGAAGGTTTTAAGCCTACTCTTAAAATCAGAGAGTGTGTCTGCCTCCCGTACCAAGACTGGAAGATAGTTCCACAGGAGAGGAGCTTGATAGCTGAAAGCTCTGCCTCCCATTCTACTTTTGGAAATTCTTGGGATCACCAATAACCCTGCATCCTGGGAGCGTAAGGTTCTGGATGGGCGATAGGGTACTATGAGCTGTTCAAGATAAGATGGTGACTGACCATGAATAGCTTTGTAGGTGAGAACAAGGATTTTAAATTCTATTCTGAATTTAACTGGGAGCCAGTGCAGAGAAGCCAGTATGGGGGAAATATGGTCTCTGATATTAGTTCTAGTCAGTACACGCGCTGCTGCATTTTGGATTAACTGAAGAGTTTTTAAAATTTTGTTAGGGCAACCTGAAAATAAAGAATTACAGTAGTCCAGCCTGGAAGTAACAAACGCATGAACTAGTTTTTCTGCATCTTGTTGAGACAGGATGTGCCGGATTTTAGCAATGTTACGGAGGTGAAAGAAGGCGGTCCTTGAAATCTGTTTAACATGTGATTTAAAAGACAGCTCCTGGTCAAAGATAACACCCAGGTTTCTGACAGTGGTGCTGGAGGCCAAGGCAATGCCATCCAGATTAACTATGTTGCTGGATAATGAGTCTCTAATGTGTTTGGGGCCCAGCACAATGACTTCAGTTTTGTCAGAGTTTAACATTAAAAAGTTATGAAACATCCAGTTTTTAATGTCCTTAAGACATGACTGTAGATTAGCTAACTGATGGGTTTCATCTGGCTTCATTGATAAGTATAGTTGTGTGTCATCTGCATAACAGTGAAAATGTATGGAGTGCTTTCTAATAATTTTACCTACAGGAAGCATATATAGAGTAAATAGTAATGGTCCAAGCACAGAACCTTGTGGGACTCCATGACTAACCTTGTCATATCTTGATGATTCATCATTAACATGAACAAAATTATATCTATCAGATAGGTAGGACTTAAACCATCTTAGAGCAGATCCTTTAATGCCAATTTGGTGTTCCATCCTCTGTAGTAAGATGTGATGATCGATAGTGTCAAAAGCTGCACTAAGATCTAATAAGACTAGTATAGAGATAAGTCCTGCATCAGATGCAGTGAGGAGGTCATTTGTAACTTTTACCAATGCCGTTTCTGTGCTGTGATGCTTTCTAAAACCTGACTGAAACTCTTCAAATAGACTATTATACTGAAGAAAGCCACATAGTTGTTTCGCTACTGCTTTCTCTAGAATCTTTGAAAGAAAGGGGAGGTTGGATATTGGTCTATAGTTGGCTAAAACTTCTGGGTCTAGGGTAGGTTTTTTTAGGAGCGGTTTAATTACAGCTACTTTAAATGACTGGGGCACATAACCTGTTACAAGGGATAGATTGATAATGTTTAGTAGTGGATTTCTAATTAGGGGTAAAACCTCTTTGAGCAACCTAGTAGGTATGGGGTCTAGTATACAGGTTGATGATTTAGATGAAGATAATGTTGTCGTTAGTTCCTTAAGGTCAATTGGATGGAAGCTTTCCAAACACACATCAGGACTAATAACAGCCTCTATAATTCCTGTTGCTGAACTGGAATCTGTGGAGTGTAGGATATTTTCTCTGATAAGTCTAATTTTATTATTGAAGAAGTTCATAAAATCATTACAGGTGAGGGCTCTAGGAATGCATGGTTCAATAGAATGATGGCTCTCAGTCAGCCTGGCTACAGTGCTGAAAAGGATCCTGGGCTTATTCTTGTTTTCTTCTATCAACGCTGAATAGTAGTCTTTTCTTGCTCGGCGAAGGGCCTTCCTGTATACTTTAAGGCTATCCTGCCAGGCCATGTGTGGCTCTTCCAGTTTAGTGGAACGCCATTTCTTTTCAAGTTTATGAGTTTTCTGTTTTAACTTGCGAGTGTTAAGATTATACCACGGAGCTAGTCTCTTTACTGGTTTTGTTTTCTTTTTAACTGGGGCAATAGAATCGAGTGAAGCACGTAGAGAGCCGGCGGTGAAATCGGCAAGGTGATCGAGCTGGGAGGGGCTAAATTTAAGATATGACTCCTCTGTTATTTTGGGATATGGCACTGAAATTAATGCAGAGGGAATCATTTCTTTAAAATTTTCAACAGTGTCCTCAGATATGCATCTGCTATAATAACTAGTGACTCTTGGTTTATAGATGATGAGCAGAAATTCAAATGTTAGAAGATAATGATCTGATAAAAGCAGATTTTGCGCAGAGACATTTAAATCCTCAATTTCAATGCCATATGTCAGAACAAGATCAAGGGTGTGATTAAAAGTGTGTGTTGATTCTTGTACACACTGACAGAAGCCGAATGAATCTAATAGTGAGAGAAATGCTGTACCAAGGCTGTCGTTTTCAATGTCTACATGGATATTAAAGTCACCTACAATAATAACTTTATCTGTTTTGAGGACCAGAGCTGAGAGAAACTCTCAAAGGAAAGAACAAAGTTGTTTTCAAGGGCAACTGAGGAAATATCTGCTGAAGTGTCACACGTGTTCTTCCTCTCTCAGATACATTTTTATGTAATTCTTTGAATGACCAAAAATTTAGCTTGCGCTGATCATGTAGTCTCAGTGGGGATGGACGTTACAGTGAGCGGCACGCTGCCTCCTGCTGGCGGTGCAGTTCCTCAGAGGTTAGGCCATCGGTTAATTTCCTCTGATGAAAAGGCCAAAGGAAAAGTCTGATCTCTGGGTTTGTGTCAGGTTTTGCAGCTGCGTCTAATGCACACAGCTCCAGATATTTAGCGTTACTTTAGTTTGTCATTTGTTCAATATTCATATCGGAGGAGCTGCCTGGTCACATGCCACAATACTGGTAGATGATTTTACAACTGTGGTCTTTTTTAGGCCACCAGAGATCTGGAGAACTTTGACAGGAGCCGTCACGAAGAGTTCAAGAGGTACGAGATGATGAAAGAACACGAAAGGAGGGAGCGTCTGAAGGGCATGAGCGAGGAGGAGCGTAGGAAGGAGGAGCAGCGCTATGAGGAGCTAAAGAAGAAACACGCTGAGCATCCCAAAGTGAACCACCCGGTGGGACTCACACCTCAGTTTTACAGACGTGCAGAGTAACACTGACTCATCGACTTCTGGTGTGTGTGTGTGTGTGTGCAGGGCAGCGAGGACCAGCTGAAGGAGGTGTGGAAGGAGACTGACGGTTTGGACCCAGACGACTTTAATCCCAAGACCTTCTTCAAGCTGCACGGTAACCAGAGGGCAGCTCCAGTTCCGAGCCGTGACGCAGTGCTCATCCAAGTCATGTGACTGCAGTAGGTATGGATGAGTCCATCATGTGCTTTCTGCCGCAGACAACAACGGGGACGGCTTCTTGGACGAGAGCGAGCTCGAAGCGCTCTTCACCAAAGAGGTCTTTATGTTAACACATTTCTGCACCATGAGATTGTGCAAACTTCACACGACGGGAGCTTGCGTGTGACTGGGTGTAAATGAACATGAGAAGTGTGTGTGTGTTGAAGCTGGAGAAAGCTTACAGTCCTGACAATGAGGAGGACGACATGTTTGAGATGGTGGAGGAGCGGCTGCGAATGAGAGAGCACGTGATGAACGAGGTGAGCTGTGCTCTCCCCAACATGTGCAGGGCTTATCAGTGATGCATGATGGGAGTGTTTCCTGGTCCTGACGAGGTTGAAGGCAGCTGTGTGTGTCGCTCTGCAGGTGGACACCAACAAGGACCGGCTGGTGTCCCTCAGCGAGTTCATGGCGGCCACGCAGAAGGACGAGTTCCTGGAGAAAGACGAGTGGGAGGTGACGGGGGAAGGAAGGGGACGACCAGTCCTCTTTGGGTTGTTTTCAGTATGAAATCCAGCTTTTGGAACGAGGCTGTTGTGTCATCAGAAAGTGCTGAAACGATTTTTGCCCCCACAGACTATCGATCAAAGCAGCCCTTACACCGAAGAGGAGCTGAGGGAATACGAAGAGCAGCTGGCCAACGAGCAGAATAACCTCGACAGGAAGGCCGCAGAGCTGCTGAAACGGAAGGACGAGCTCCAACGTAAAGAGGAGGAGCTTAAAGCTCAGAAACTGGGGCTACAGCAGGTGAATTTACTACCTGTTAGCAGGTAAAATCCAGTCAGGATGTCTCCCCCGAGTGGTCAGGAGGACTAACATCCACACAGTGGGATGACGGCATCAGACATCGTCTGTAATCATCTACGGGACTGCTGCCAAATGTGTGCACGTCAGATTGCTGTGTTCACACTGAATCTGTGTAATGTACTTATAATGTATGTGTGTACATTTATCTCGTTTTGTCACTCAGGCCGTAGAGGAAATGGAAAGGATAAAAGCCCAAAACTCAAATCCTCAAGTCACAAGTAAGTTTCACACACACAACCTTCACTGGTGCCCACATGTAGCCTGACCAGAGGTGTTACTGTGTTTATTCAGTTGTAGCTCCGGTAGCTGACGGCTCAAGTTTACACATGTGAGCAGACAAGAACAAGCACAGGAAGTGCTCACACGTGCACTAATTCAAACACAACCAGAGAGAAAAGGAGCTGCAGGTGGCACACATGTTGGACTGATGTTTCCAGGGGACAGCAGTGGGAGTCCGACGTGGTCTGAAAACACCCGAGCATCACGTTATGATCGTGTCTTTAATGAGGAGCAAACCTCCATAAACCGTCATAGACTGTCCCAAAACGAGCGTGTCCCTCGGAAACATCCACACCTGCTGATCAGCCATGTTAACACGTGTGTGTGTGTGTGTGTGTGTGTTGCAGCTTACAGTCAGTCCACACCGCTGGTTTCAGGAAACAGTCAGCCGCTGCCCCCTGGCCACCAGCAGGACCTGGCAGTGCCCGGAGCCTCGTAGCTCTGTTTGTGCGTGTTAACTTAAATGCCTCAATGTTTAGAGCAGAGAGAAAAAGTGACGCTTCAGCTTGTCTTAGTACCTTTATCATTATCGGCGTTATTGTTGTTGTCCTGGTAACCGACGGGGCTCAGCTTAACTGAGGAGTTTGAATGTAGAAGCCGATGGAAGAATGTTGATCATCAGTAACAGAGGAACCGCAGCTGTACCTTCCTGATCCTCGACCTGTCTGATGAGGCTCAGGTTATTAATCCATTAATCATTGATCAGAAACCTGCTGGCTGACGAAACAAACGCTCAGAATTACTTTATTAATCACTTTATTTTCATAACTTTGTTCACAATTCGTGGCTCCAGTTTAAAACATGCCACTGATTTGGAAAAATGAGAAATATGTGAGGTTGGTGACTTATTAACAGATTTCACTGCGCTGATGTCAGACTGACACCAACAGAACCGTCTGAACTGTCCAAACGGTCCCAGAGCAAAACCGCCGTAGCTCCAGCTGTGAATGTGGACAATAAAGTGAACGAGCTTGCAGACTTGATTTGTGTTCGTGTCCTCTTTCTGAATCTGTGTCAGTGATTGGTCAGAGAGCAGTCATGTGACAGGAAGCTCAGTCCGTACGACTGGCTGAAGCGCTGCAGCAGGTAGGCGCCCGATGTGACCGGAGCGTACTTGTTGGAGCCGTCGCAGCAGTCGATCACAGCTTCGTCGTCCGGCTGGAGGAAGAAGGCCAGAGACTGACGGGCGGCCAAGTCGCCTGCAGGGGGCAGCAGCACTCTGTGCAGCTGCAGGACATGCACACGAGAACGCATCAGCACTGTTCTGGAGTCCAGCAGAAACTTCCTTATTCTCAGAATCTACATATCAATTTAGAAAGACTTATTCTCCACTTACAGGATCTGAAGGTGTTTATGGTCCGTCAAGTGCAAACTGTGATTATGTTCTGTAGCTTCGTCCTTCTCACCTGCTTGTAAAAGCTGTGGATTCAGACGCCCCCTCAACTCACCACAGAGACAAAGCGGTCGCTGGTCCAGCGCTGCATCAGGTCGGCGATGTTGACAAGAACCGCCCCGGGGACGACCGGCACGCTGAGGAACTCGCCAGAGCGGCTCCGCACCTGCACAGTTTAGGCCAGGAGGTCAGTCCTGAGGCCCCAGAGCCGGCAGAACGTTTGTGATGACCGTACCTGCAGGCCTTCAGAGCTCTGGAACAGCAGGGTGATGCTGCCGTAGTCCGAATGTTCTCCGCAGCGCAGCTGGTTCTGTTGGACCATCTCAGGGTCTACTGGCGGGTAGTACAGACAGCGAAGTGTGGTGCTGTTCTTATCCGCTGCAGGAGACACAGCAGCACCATTAGAACCTGGCAGGTTCCATATAACTGTTAGAACCTAAAGAGTTGTTGCAGAACTGTTAGAACCTGACAGGTGCCGCAGAACTGTTAAAATATGGTAGGTGCTGTAGAACCATTAGAACCTAACAGGTTCCCTATAACTTCAGAACCTCCCAATTTCCGAAGTTTGGATCACAACATGAGCTGGAAGGAAGGTCAGGACCAGCGTGCACAGGCCCAGAAGATGTAGCGAGCATCTGCCCGGCGGACAGCGGAACGTACCTCCTACCAGGCAGAACTTACTTCCTACCAGGCGGTGAGCGCTCAGGAACCGCTCCGGGTCCAGGTCCAGACTGAGGGCCATCAGCCGCAGCAGCCGGAGGCTCAGCTCCTTACAGCGCAGGAAGAACCACCTCTGAGTGTCCCGAAAGTCCGCCAGAGCGCCCGATGACCAGTCCTGCAGCATAGGACAGAACCAGAAGCAGAACCACGCTTTGTCACCTGACAGAGGAGGACAGAACATATCTGATCAAATGTGTCAATCGCCTATTGATCAAAGAGGCAGTAACTGATCAATCAATAAATCCCGAAGCGGAGAAGCACATCTCAGCGTTTGAGCTCAGAGGATCACCGAGTGGTCTTCTGCTGAGGAAGGAGAATGTACCGAAGGGACAGAGGAACCCTTTACGGTTCTCCTCAAAGCCTGAGCTTATGGGACCCGGATATGTTCTACCTGGAGGGGGTGGGGAGCTGCTGTGGAACGTGTGTGTGTTGTTTGTGGGTTACCGTGTCCAGGTGCAGGGACGTGGTGTTGAAGGCCTCCTTCAGGTCTCCGGGGCGACGTGGATTCAACCTGAAAAATACGAGCCACATTAATGAGTGTGTGGATGCGCCACGCGTCAGGTCCGGTCCTGGTCTGGGTCCGTGTGCGGGTCCCACCTCTCGGTTTCCAGGGACACCCAGCCATGGTTGGGACTGCCGGAGAAGCTGCCCCTGCTGACTGCCCTCTTGAGCTCCTCTGGCTGCAGGAAGAACCTCTTGGCTACTTCCAGAACGTGGTCTACCTGCACGGACACACAAGGGGGCTCAGTGTGTGAACCAGCGTGAGAGGGCGGAGACAAAACTGCTTCAGCCAATCACCTCTTTTCCCTGGGTGAGCTTTGTTCTCAGCTCAGACGGGACCTGATCCAGACGGTTCCTGCCTCCATTCTCGGACCATGATTGCTTCTTAACGATGTCTAACGTCTCAACGCTCTTTTACTAATCATGTTTGCTGATGACACAACTCTCTCATTCAAACTCGAATGACTCGATTAATGTTGGATTACCTGAATATGTTCAGTGGTTCAGATTAAACAAATCAGCAGTGAATATAAAAATATAGAATTTTATTATTTCGATTGGTGAGAAAATAGGATTTTATCTAAAATTACAGTGAATTCCATCAAACTACCGTAGGCGTCAACGGCAACATTCTTGGGCATTTTTGTTGGTGAAAACAAAGGGACCATGTTGGTAGAAAAGTTAGGTTGGCCTCTTATTTTCATCCTCCTCAACTTGTCATCTGGTCAATTTTAAATAAAAATAAATTCCAATTTTAGGTTGGAACTTGAAATTTCCAAGTTATGGAATATTTTCTCCCATGTTTTATAAATTTTCCTCTTTAAAATGTTACCAAAAATATTCAGATCCTAATAGTTTCACGGCCTCTATTTTATTTCTGTTCTTTTTTAGTTGTGTTATTGTTACACATGTTGTTTATTACGTTTATGACATAGTTGTTAAAGTTGCTACGTAGGAATCGTAAGTCTGTAGTCTTTCTCTGTTCGTTACTTTTTTATGGACATGTCAAGTTCCTTTTAAAGTTTGAAATGTTAATTTTAGTTGGGTGGCGGCTTTAAAAAGCCTTTTGGCCTTTCTGCCTCTCTCTGCGCTGGATATTATCTCATCAATTCAGCATTGTTTCTAAATTGTGTGCAAAATAAAGCAAAATTAAAAATAAAAAACTTCTGAGCCTGTTAAAATGGGGACTTCGTAAAAACGGCTGTGAATCGGAAAATTGAATGCGAGTCTGTCGCAATTCACCTCAGATTAAAGGTGAAAGTCACATTCCGACTGAGGCAAAGTGTCCCAACACTTCTGGACCGACTCTGGATTACACACCACCATACAGACAGTGAAGCTAACAGTTGTGACTCCTGATTGGACCAGATGGTTCCTGCACGTCCTCACCTCGTGCTGAGTGATGCCGGTGTTCTGCAGAAACACGAACCCCACACGTGTGAAGGCCGCGTGCAGCTCCAGACTCAGGTCCCGGACTTGCTCCGGGCTCGGGTTCCGGACCTGCTCCGGGCCGCGGGTCAGGCTGTAGGCGCTTAAGTCCACCACCGGGATGCTCATGGTGACGATTCTATCTCAAGATCCGAAGTTTCCTCAAGTTCCTTCATTGGGCGCGGGCCCGTCGTGTCACGTGACCTGCGCGGCCAATAAGGGCCAAGGTCTCAGCGGCAGAAAATGACACAACAAGCGATCACGTGGTCACCTTTGACCGGCGTCTCAGGTGACGCGGAGGTCCCCCAGCGGCAGGTGGCTCACAGGCGGAGAGATGCTGGACCTGGAGCAGGACTGGAGTTTGTCCTTCGCGGGCTGCGGCTTCATGGGGATTTATTACGTCGGGGTCATCAGCTGCATCCTGGAGCGCTTCCCGCGCCTCGTCCGAGGCGCCTTCAGGATCTACGGGGCGTCGGCAGGAGCCCTGATGGCCGCCGTCCTGTGCACGGGCGTCCCGCTGGGTGAGCGCGCACATCACTCGGTCCTGTGGTCCAGCTGATGGTGTGTCGGCCCCTCCTGCAGGTCTCATCAGCTGCCTGGAACTAGAATTCCAAATTAAAGTTTGTCTCTCAGCAGCCGGACGGTTTGTCCAACAGGAGGAGCTGGCTGAGGTGGCCGTGGAACCGTCCTGAGGTCTGGTTCTAAGCGTGTGTTTGTGTGCTGCTTGTGTGCAGACCAGGTCTGTGCTGATTTGATGCTGATGGCCAGGGAGGCCAGGAGGCACCGGCTGGGGCCGCTGCACCCCTCCTTCGACCTGCTGCGGCTGGTCAAGCACGCCCTGCTGGGCCGCCTCCCC
>KV751377.1:5534901-5550489 GCA_001698575.1 Mola mola | reverse complement strand
CCCGGGCCTCCGGGCGGCTGTGCGTGTCCCTGACCCGAGCGTCCGACGGCAGGAACGTCCTGGTGTCCGACTTCCACAGCCGAGAGGAGCTCATTGAGGTACCGGAGGCCTTCGCCCCCCCCCATCGCATTAATCTGCCAACTGGGGCTGATGTCTGACGATGACCCGGCAGATGGGTTCCCTCCTCAGGAACGGGGGTGTGTGTGTGTGTGTGTGAGGGGATGTAACGGGACCTTGATCTTTCAGGGTGGGGCTTCAGGTTGTTGCAACACTGTTATATACCGTCGTTATCTGAGGACACTGATATGACCTCACTTCCCGTTTTGTCTCCAATCATTTTAACCCTACATCAGACTGCTGTCTTTAACTAGCATCGTCATCTGCCCGCAGGCCCTCATATGCAGCTGCTTCGTCCCGTTCTACTGTGGACTGATCCCGCCCACCTACCGTGGCGTGGTGAGTGAGCCGGCGTGCTAGCGCCACGCTAACTGAGCACGGCTGAATCCCGCACACGCGATCTGTGCTTCAGTTACACAAACTCAACAGGCACGTTTGGTGCACGTGCCTCATCCTCCCTGTCATTTGTTCGCGGTGCGTGCTGACCACTAGAGGGCGTCAGCACGTTCAAACCGGCTCGAAAGTCACGTTCAGGCAAACAGGGCAGTTGGTCCTGCCGAGCGCTTTTGGTTCGACGCACGGCGACAGAGATCTCTGACGGGTGTCTGTTTCCGCTCAGCACTACGTGGACGGCGCCGTCAGTGACAACCTGCCTCGCTGTCAGCAGAAGAACACCATCACCATCTCTGCGTACGCCGGGGAGAGCGACCTCTGCCCTCGGGGGAGCGTGCTCAGCTTCCACCGGGTGCGCTTCAACAACGTGAGCATCCAGGTCAACTCGGAGAACATGTACCGAGTGATGAGCACCTTCTTCCCCCCGGAGCCACAGGTGAGCCAGGCCCCGCCCCTCTGTGCGTCATGCAGATATCAGGTTTCAGCCCTAAATGTAAAGCACATGAAGCCCCGCCTCCCATCGATGCTGACATGGCGACTGCATGAAGAAGTGATGAATCGATTAGTGTGTGTCCTCATCAGACCTCTTCGGATCTTACAGGCGATGGCAGAAATCTGCCAAAACGGCTACGCAGACGCTCTGCGCTTCCTGCAGGAGAACCGTGAGTCCTGGTGTTCACGTGAAGGAACATGTCTTCTACAGCGGACATCCTGCGATTCTCATCTCTGAAATCATGTCTACTTCCATCCCGTCTCAGATCTGATCAGCAGCGAGCCTCCTCCGAAGAACCTGGAGACGGACGCAGCCAGACCTGCCTGCTGCGCGTCCAACGAGACGAGAACGGAGAGCGGCTCGGCACCAGCCCAGGAACAGCGCCGCTGGCTGGACCCTCAGGTCATCCAGAGCCTCCCGGTTCTCGTTCAGAAGGGTGAGGCGATGGGAGGAGACACGGGCTGCAATGTAACTCGCTCAAACTGAACATCACGTGTCCGTGTCAGTGTTGTGTGAGGCCTGCAGGGACGCGCACGCCGCTGCCGGTCTGCTGTCCCACGTGACCCATCTGCCAAAGAAAGTGTCCTCCTACCTGCAGCTCCCCACCCTGCTGCCCGTGGAGTCGGCCTACTCTCTGGCCCAGAGGTACCGACCTGACCCCGCTCACAGCCTCTCCCACGTCTGTACTGGGACAGCGCACGATAATGAATACTGCTGTCAATGTGCCACAATCAGCTGGCAGGTATATTTACCGCTACGCCTCAAAACCGACCGACAAAAAAACAGAGAGAGAACAGTAACGTTCTATCTGTGCTATTCAAGAAGGTACAACACGGGCTGAGAATTACAGGACGGGTGTAGGTCAGGAAGAAAAAGAATTATGGCAGCATGATGTTTTTTATTATGCACTTCCAGAAAAATGTCAAAATGTCGATTAAAAAAGACGAATTGATGTGGAAAATGTCAAAATGTTGAGAGTAAAGACAAAATGTCAAGAAAAATGAACAAAAGTGCAATGAAAAGTTGCAATTTGGAGAAAAAAGATGAAATGTAGAGAACGAAGATGAAACCTCGAAATAAAAGACAAATTGTTGTGGAAAAATGTTGAGAATAAAGACGAAATGTCAAGAAAAATTACAAAATGTGGAGAAAAAAGTTGCAATTTGGAGAAAAAATATGAAACGTCGAGAAAAAAGATGACATGAAGAAAGAGATGAAATGGGGAGAAGAGAGATGAAAGGAGGAGAAAAGCGTGGGAAATTTGAATAAATCCCGGATCGCTGTGTTCTCAGACTCGTCCACTGGATCCCAGACGTGCACTGGGATGTACGCCGGTTGTACGGCGCGGCAGGAGACGCGTACAGGCAGGCGTGGTCGGGTGGGGAGGGACACCGCGACACGGACGCAGTGTAAGACGCCGTTTTGCTCGCTAAAACTGTACAGGTACCTGAGTGAACATGACAGAACCGTTTGACCGACATCCCGTCTCTTTCAGGGTGGCGTCGGTGCGCCGATGCACCAGCCTGCCCTCAAGACTGGACCAGTACAGTCAGAGCGACGAGGACGTGAGTCCCGCCGACCGCCGCCGCCGGACCCGCCTTCTCCTGGAGGAGCAGTGAGCTGGCCCTCCAGTGTCCGGCTCCGTACCGAGCTGTGGTCTGGATCAGAAAGTCCACGTCCCAGCGGAGTTCACAGCTCAGGAGGGACGACTAGTTTTCTGTGTCCAACACGTGAAATATTCAACTGATGACCAAATGTTCAATAAAGGCAGAAAAACGTTTCGATTTTTCTGAACTGATCTGTCAGCAGTACTGACCCGAGTACTGCAGTACTGCAGAATGATTATTAACCGTAGTACTGACCCGAGTAGTGCAGTACTGCAGTATGAGTATTAACCGTAGTACTGACCCGAGTACTGCAGTACTGCAGTATGAGTATTAACCGTAGTACTGACCCGAGTAGTGCAGTACTGCAGTATGATTATTAACCGTAGTACTGACCCGAGTAGTGCAGTACTGCAGTATGAGTATTAACCGTAGTACTGACCCGAGTACTGCAGTACTGCAGTATGAGTATTAACCGTAGTACTGACCCGAGTAGTGCAGTACTGCAGTATGATTATTAACCGTAGTACTGACCCGAGTACTGCAGTACTGCAGTATGAGTATTAACCGTAGTACTGACCCAAATACTGCAGTATGATTATTAACCGTAGTACTGACCCGAGTACTGCATTACTGCACTATGAGTATTAACCGTAGTACTGACCCGAGTAGTGCAGTACTGCAGTATGATTATTAACTGTAGTACTGACCCGAGTACTGCAATACTTCAGTATGTTTATTAACTGTAGTACTGACCCTAGTACTGCAGTACTGCAGTATGATTATTAACTGTAATACTGACACAAGTACTGCAGTACTGACCTGAATACTGCAGTATGATTATTAACCGTAGTACTGACCCGAGTACTGCAGTACTGACCCGAGTACTGCAGTACTGACCCGAGTACTGCAGTACTGACCCGAGTACTGCAGTACTGGAGTATGATTATTAACTGTAGTACTGACACAAGTACTGCAGTACTGACCCGAGTACTGCAGTACTTCAGTACGTTTATTAACTGTAGTACTGACCCTAGTAGTGCAGTACCGCAGTATGAGTATTAACTGTAATACTGACACAAGTACTGCAGTACTGACCTGAATACTGAAGTACTTCAGTATGATTATTAACCGTAGTACTGACACGAGTACTGTAGTACTGCAGTATGATTATTAACTGAAGTACTGCAGTGTACTTCAGTAATAGCGGTGGAGGTCAGCAGCAGCGCCGATGATAACCAGCAGACGACTTCATCAGGGTCAGAACCGCCCCCTTCCTGTCCACTGAACCCAGATCCGGTTCTCAGAGGATTAAGAACCAACCAGCTGCGGAATCGGATGCTGAAACAAAGACACCGGTTGCCTGAAGCGGCAGGTTTTATTGGCTCATTGATCGTCCTACAGAAGCATCAGAGAATGAGAAGGTGTGAAAAGTGGCTGAAATGAGGTTTTGAACTTCAGGGGCAGGTTTCCCATCCCGGTATTTTCTGCGGGCAGCAGCAGCGTTTCCCCCTGAGGGCCTCCGGCTCCGTTATGAAAACGGTGTCACATGTCTCAGGGGACTCCTGTCTTGGCTGAGCGAGTTGAGCAACAGCTCAGGCTGCAGGAGAGCTACGGCGACCTGTGAGGATGGAGCAGATGTTTGACTTGGCCGGGACGTGGAACGTCTCCTTTGCCGGCTGCGGCTTCAGTAGCATTTACTACCTGGGAGCGCTGAGCTGCGTCCTGCAGCAGCTCCCCCAGCTGGTGCATGGAGCTACGAGGATCTGCGGGGCCTCCTCCGGGTGTCTCGTGGCTGCAGCTCTGACCGTTGGAGTTCCCATCGGTGAGTTGACCGTCAGTCTTCAGCCGACTCAGCGTACCACCACAGTCATTCGGAGAGAAACCTGTTTGAGAGCTTCTGAGTCACCGACTGTGGGAAAGTCCTCAGATCCAGCTCCATTTTAGCGGCAGCAAACACAGAGAAAAACAATAAATTGATATTGTTCATGTTCACTTCAATCAGTTAATTTCTCTCTTAATCTGCACTGTAACTTTCACAGTTTTCTTTTATATTTAATTTTCTATTTATAGTCTTTAAGGGTTTTTTTTGGTGGTGTTTATATGTGTTGTTTTTAATGCTTTAAGTGCCTTGTTGTTGAAATGAGCTACATCATAAAACCCGCCTTCCCTTTATGTAGTCATCAAAGTTTTCCATCCTGTAAAAAGTTGAGTGAGTGTCCACAGAGGTCAGGGTCATGTTATCCGACAGCTCGTACTGATACTGGAGCAAACTGACAAACAGTTCAGAGTCCAGAAGTCACACGCAGTTCATCGCAAAGGCCCACAACACCATGACGACCCACAAGCTTACGTCCTGGAGCCAAAAGCACAAAACAACAGTGATAAGAGCACATGAACAGAGACGCCTACAATACCCAGAATACAGCAGTCAGCGCTAAGAAAGGAAAAAATTAGGAAATCGTGTTCAGTGTGTCAAACTGACCATGTTCCTCTCTCAGAACAGTTGTGTGCTGACGTGCTGACGCTGGCTGCAGAGGCCAGGAAACACCCGCTTGGGGTCTTCCACCCGGCCTTCAGTCTGCTGCGGGAGGTGCGGAACTCGCTGCTGCAGAAGCTGCCGGCCGACGCCCACCTGCGGGCGTCCAGGCGGCTCTGCGTGTCTCTCACCCGACTAGCCGACGGGCAGAACGTGCTGGTGTCGCAGTTTGACAGCAGAGAGGAGCTCGTCCAGGTTTCTGTAGTTCTGCAGACTCAGTTTGAGATGAAGTAAAATGGGTCTCATGTTCACCTGTCGTCTGCAGGTTCTCGTGTGCAGCTGCTTCTTCCCCGTTTACTGCGGCTTCATCCCTCCTTCGTACCGCGGGGTGGTGAGTGTTTCCTCTCCCGCAGGATCACAGCAAATACTGAGAGTAAAGCTGCTGCAGTCACGTGTCCCTAAATCTTGTCCCCAAAAAACAATTCACCTCCTTCATGCAGAAGCAAAAATCTCACCTGAACTAAGATTCCACCTGCTGACCTCATTCACATTCTCTGTCACTCGTGAGCCCGTTTCTTTGGGTTATTTTCCTTCTGTAAATGTTCGTAGCAGCGTTTTAAATTTGAGTTTGACAGCTAAGGCAGGCCGTTGTTTCTGTGTTGACGACTGATGCAGCTCCAGCAGATAGACAGACCCCAACACTGTTTATGTGATCAGACAGTTTACATGATCAGTTTACGTGATCAGACAGATTTCGTGATCATACGGTTTACTTGATCAGACAGTTTATGTGATCAGTCGGTTTACGTGATCAGTTTACGTGATCAGACAGCTTACATGATCAGACAGTTTATGTGATCAGTTTACGTGATCAGACAGATTTCGTGATCAGACAGTTTATGTGATCAGTCGGTTTACGTGATCAGACAGTTTATGTGATCAGACAGTTTACGTGATCAGACGGTTTGCGTGATCAGTTTACGCGATCAGACAGTTTATGTGATGTCCGGGCAGGGTACACAAGTCCTTGTTCTTCACCATCATAGAAGTCTTCGAACCGCGCTTTGTCTGGCCCCTCACCTAAGACCAATTTGCCTTGGGTGACCCTACCAGGGGTGGTTTTGGTGGTTTTGTGTGAGTGTTGCTTGTGTTCTCTGTCCTCTCAGTACTACATGGATGGAGCCCTAAGCAACAACATGCCGTTGTTTGAGCAGAGGAACACCATTACCGTGGCCCCATTCTCTGGCGAGAGCGACATCTGCCCCCGAGAAGGAGCCTTCACAGTGGTCCAGGTGCACTACGGCAACATGAGCATCCAGGTCAACACGGGAAATCTCCACCGGATCTGTTCGTCCTTCCTCCCTCCACGACTCGAGGTGCCTGCTCACCCAGCTTCCTTTTACTTTACAATGTGCAGTTCAGTCTGTTTCCTCTGACCCTGGCCTTTACTCTCTGTGAATTTAGATCTCTCTAAGTGCATCTACAGCACAGCATAGGGAGGAAGCTCTCCAGATGTCTTCCTGACTTTAAAATCCAGCAAACAACCCTTCACGTGGTCCATTTTTGTTCTCCACAGAAGCTGGCTGAAATCTGCCACAGTGGCTACCTGGATGCTCTCCGGTTCCTGAGAGAGAGAGGTGAATTTTCCTCCGTCACCCTACATTATCTGCTGCACACACGTTCACGGGTCCGTCGTCTGCCCGACACAGATCTGCTTGGAACGCAGCTCGTACCCCCCAGTGTGGAGCCACAGACGGGCACAGTCAAGCCTTGCTGTAGACAGAACCCTCATCAGGGAGACCACCGCTGGCTGGACCCCCGAGTCATTGAGAACCTCCCATTGAATATTCAGAAAGGTGAGGACAGGTGGGATCTGTTGTCAGCAGCTCACAGAAAGACTTTTGACTGAAGTGGGATCAAAAGACAAACTTTATCATGTTATCGTAAAGAAGTAAAATTCAGCCCTTCATGTACAAAAGGAATGGACATCAAAGCACTGAACCATTACAAAAACCTTCATACGAACCCTCCCTCCAGCAGCTTCAAGCCGCTCGGAGAGGGTGCTTGCTGTGCTTTTACAATAAAAAGCATCTCAGACTGCTTGGCTGTCTGGGGGTCTCTGGGGGACATCCCAGAAAAGGTGCTGCCTGGGTTACTATAATTCTGCTGGGGTTCTTCAACGCTCACATGGGCAGTGATAGAGAAATTTTAACGGACGTGATTGAAAGAGCAGCCTGATATGAACCTAAATTGCGTTTTGTTATTGGTCTTCTGTACGAGTCATGGATCGCCCACAATCACCGCAGGACAAAGGTCAATGATCGACATTAGATCTGTGGCCCATGTCTTGGACACTCGAGTGAAGAGAGGTGCTGAGCTGTCACCTGATCACCTGATCACCACCTGGTGGTAAGTTGGATCAGGGGGTGGGGGACATTGCTGAAGAAACCTGGGAAATCCAGAGGGTGAAATGGGAACAGGTGGTAGAGCCTTCTGTTCAGGGCATTCACAGTGGAGGCAGCTGGTAAGACCTGTGGTCAGAATCTGGTCACTGGTGGCAAAATTCTTAATGGGCCAGAGTGACCTTTGGATTTTGGGGTTCCTCTGAAAACCTCATTAAAGCATCATGTGATATCAGAGGCATAAAGCACATTCTCATGCGTGGTTGTGTGTGTTAGTGCTGTGTGAGGCGTGCAGGGTTGCCCATGACGGCAGCCGCCCCCTGCTGATGGACCTGCTGACGTGGCTGCTGCTGCCTGTCGAGCTGGCCGTGGTCCTCATCACAAGGTGGGTTTGTGGGAGCGTTTGTGCTGACCATCAGCGGTCAGACTTCACCCTCTCATCATCCGTCTCTTCCGCAACAGCATGATGTCATCAGGCTGCGCAGCTGTCCGCAGACTCTGCAGTCACAGCTGGAACTGCAGGTCTCAGCAAGTCCACAGGTGTGTGCGTGCGTGTGTGACTGAAGATGACGTAACTGCAGGTGTGTTCACTGACAGTCATCTTTGTCGTCTCCAGTTCGTCTCCTTCGTCCAACAACACCTTGCACCAGAACGACCTGGGCCCTGCCCCCCTCACATCTAGTGTCTCCACCCACAAGACACCAGCGAATGGCAAGGTGACTTTGCACCACAGGAGTAAATCCTCGCTGTCAGCCGCCTCCTGAAAAACAGACTTTGTATGAAAGAAACATTTATCACAGGTTTGATCAGTAATCAAAGTAAATGATTGCAGACTTTCAGCGTGTTGGCGTCTGCTCGATCAAACACTTTCCTGACATGTTTGTTGTAAAGAAACATTTTCACAGTTGATACGATGGTGGACACTGATTATCCACAGTGACATTAAGACCACTGACAGTTGCAGACACACAGTAACACTGATCAGCTCACTCCTGTCTGAGTTCTGCTGTGAAGCCATCCTGATATTCATCCAGACCACTTGACACACAACTGCTGCCCAAACATCGCTGAAGACCACGCAGACCCCTTATGGCACCTGCTTATACCAATGGCAGTGGTGGGACGCCACAGAAAGTGCTCAGGAACAGCCAAAGGAAGGGGGAGAAAGGGCACTGATGTGGCAGTGCGGCCTTCAGGTGATCAGGTCAGTGGTTCGTCCCAGACCCCTGCAGTATGAAGCAGAACTTGGCACTGTAGTGAGGTGACTGACTCACATCAGCAATCTCCGTGTTCCACAGTCACCGAGTCATCTCGGTCACATTTCTGCAGACTTTACCTGAGGGAATTACCAACAGTTCAGTGTCCACATTAAGTAACACACTGACTTTGTTCATCAGCCTTTTCATATATGTTTGATGCTATTTGGACCAAAGGAAGTAAACTTTGTAAGAAGAGCCTGCAGAACGTTCACATCAGCATGTTTCTGAGCTTCTACGTCCTCTGACATAATGAGGTGTCCTGGTCCTGTTCCTCCCCGCAGCCCTCAACAGGTGACCTCAGGTCAGGGCCAAAGGCCGAGCGCCGACACTGGGATCCTCCTGAAAGCTTACCCACAATGCTTTGCTGCTCAGCAATTAAAATGACAAAATCGAGCCATAGAAAAAACATTTTAATGGACAAATGTTTGATGAAAGAGCCACGTCTTCAGCAACATAGAAAACATAATTCTACACCGTCTAAAAAAAATGAGAGTAAAATAAAGAGTTCAACATTTTTGATGACTCAGTTCATAGCACCATCAATAACATCATCTGCTGTCAGGTACTGCAGCTCAGTGCAGTACAGTATATTTAAATACATGACCTTCTCTGAGGACAGTCACATCTTCACGTCCCTGATTTCAGATTCTAAAGACAAACTATAAAAGTGCAGAATGAAAATTCTGCAGAGTTGAACAGTCCGTGTGTGGGCGTCCTAAACGCTGCCGCCCTGCGCCACCCCGCTGATGTCTGGGATCTGATCTGCAAACGACTGTGTCATCCACTGGCCGCCAGGGAGCTGCCCCTCTGTCGACTGCGACGTGGTCGCCTCCTGAGCGTCCTCTGAGGACAGACGACACACTGACATCATGACATCGCTATGGCCTTTCATTCTGAAGACACCGATGGTGTCCGTTAGTCTGCAGTCATCTTTACGTGTTGTTTTACTGTGTTTATGTATTTTTCTGTATATCGTGATAGTTTTAGTCCATGTCACGATACACAGTAGATATGTCTAGGCTCAGACCGGGCAACAAAACCACAAACACTTGAACCCGGACCATCAACACGGACTGAACACGGGTAGATTTCTGATGAATAATGAGGCTGAAAGTGAACGTTGGAACAGGTAGAACGTGACAATATGTGACAGTGATGATCAGTTAAGGAACTACACAGAAACAGTGAGTTCTTCTGGTCCCGACTGCAGAACCGGGTTCTCACAGATATGTCACCATGGCTACTGAACAATCTGAACGTTACCTGAGTGTTCTGCGGAGGAGAACGTGCAGTACCCATTGGCCTGGTTCTGAGCCGGTCCCCCTTCAGACCCTTTCTCTGTGTATGCTCCACCGTAGGCGTCCTCGTAGCCCGGATCGTACTGCTCCTCCTTTATGGCCATCCGCTTGGCGTCCTCTGAGGAACACACAGAACAACCATCAGACGAAACGCCGCTTCTGCTTTCACCTCAACGCAGCACCAACAGCCAGAAACGTTCTATCAGAGAACATGGAGAACGAACCCTTGGCCAGCTGCAGGTCGAAAGAGTAGGCCACCTCCTCGATGTCAGTGGGCCTGCCGACGCCCTTCAGCTGGTCCCTCAGCTCCCTCAGCTTGATGTAGAAGTGGACTTTGTCCTGCGCACGAGGGAACTGAGCACAGCGCGCGCTGGAGGACGGCATCAGGTACAGCGCCTGCAGGGCCGCACAGCAGAACCGTTTTTCATTCATTCACAACGCAGCTTCACATCTCCTGCCTGATATTACGCAACGATCACCAACCCAACGCAGATCGGTTACTGAGCGTCAGAATCGGCTGCTCACCACGTCGCAGTCGGGGATCTTGTGGGGCTGAAGACCGAACTCAAGTTTCTGTGGTTTTTTCCCAAACAGCTCTCTGCAGAACATCTCGTAGATGCCTGAGGAGAAACACGGAACATTCCATCACTGTCACTGTGACGCTCGTGTTGTACCCGACTCTCTGAGCTCCACACATCTTACATTTTCCGTTGAAAACTGCAATCAGCGGTTTGAACTTCTTCAGCTTCTCCACCAGGATTTTGCCGCCTTCACGCAGCTCTTTACTATCCAGACAAAGCAAAGACAAGAACGTTAGAACAGAATAAAGTTCCTCGGAGCTTCACTACTAATCCATTATTTGATGGCGATCACTTCCGACACCTGGAGAGGTCTTTGCTGCCCGGCGTCGCCCTGGCGACCATGTTGGTGAAGCCCATCTTGTATTTTGCAGGCAGTGCGTTGTCGTGCATGTGGTTGAGCTGCTCCTCGGTGAACCCGGAAAGAAACAGACACTTCCCTGAAATGACAAGGACATACACGTCACATTGTGTGGGCGGACTCTGATGCAGGAGGAGGGGCCAGGTCCTCTGCAGGATCACACATAGCGCTTTGACACGTTCTGGTTCCGCACCTACTTTTCAATCAGCCACAACGTTCACACTAAGAACTTTTTATGTAGTTTGCAGGGGAACCAAAACATAGCTGGTTCTTCCTTGCAAACTGTGATGTCTCCGGTGATGTTCCAGTGATGTTTTCGGAGGGCGTATCTTATTATCAGGAAGGAGACAAGCAAGTGTTGGTTCCCGTCCACCATTAAACACAAACTATAAGACGAGAGACAAACAAAGAAGGACGGAGACCAAATGTACACTGAAGACAGTTGTTCACTGGTCTGCGGAGGAAACAAAATGTTTGGTTGTGAATTGGGCGTCTCAGAGTTTCAGGAGAACCTCGAAGGTAGAACCAGCAGAACGAAGGTGTTTGTGGAACTGGCAGACGAGTTAGATAAGCTGAGTTGACAAGAACACCAGACCAAATCATAATCAAATTTTTAAAAAATGCCTTGTGCATTAAGTAACGCCCTCCAGTGGTGAATTTGGCCTCGGGAACTTTGGTTCCACTAAGATCCGTCTGAACGCAGGCTGCTTCACTAGAAAGCACCAAGGTTCTATCCTTCATCAGACTTACAGAAGTGGTTCCCAGGCCCTGGAAACCAGCGTCCGATGTACGCAGCCATCAGCCCTGGATTGATGCCGATCTGAAAGACAGCAGATGTTCTGATGTCAGATCTGCCCCCACACTGGTTCCATCAGAACTCAGGTGACAGAGAACCTTACAATGACGTAGTCCAGGTTGTAGTCCAGCAAGTCCGGCAGAGTCTTCTTCATCACTTCCTCCTCAGACATCCCCTTGAAGCGGTCAACTTTCCTCTTCACCTTTTTGAAGCTCTCATCGATCTTCTCCTGCTTGTCGTCTGCCGGTGCCACTTTCGCCTTCTTGGGTTTTGGACCGGGTTTGGATTTGGGTGCATTTGGGTCCTTGGCTGGTTTTGGTGCCTTGGGAACTTTGGGTGGTTTGGGTTCCTTGGGTTGAGCCGGTCTGCCTCTCTTTTTGGCTGGAGCTAAAAGAAAAAGGCCAGAGAGGTGAGGAGGAGGAACGTCGCCCTCCGACACAAGCGTAACGGGTCTGATGACAAACGTCCAAATTTCAGAAGACAATTATTTCAGGAAGCAAAACCCACGATTCACCCTGACATATGCTAACATGCTAATATAAGCAGGTCTGCAGAGGAAACTCTGAACATTCCGGCTGAACTGTGAAAAACTGCTGCATAAAACACTTTCAGACGATTGAGGAAACCAGGTGAGTAAACATATAACACACAACATATAAAATCATACATATGCATTCACACCTATGGGAAGTTAACCAGTCAACCTAACCTCCCTAAATGTTTTTCGACTGTGGGAGGAAGACACGCACAGCACTTTCACATCGACATGGTTCTTGTTCTGGCTCTGGTTCCATTTTCGGGTTCCGAACATAAAAAGTTCCTAGTGTGAATGCTCTGTCTGGTTCAAAAGTAGGTGTGGGAACCAGAACCAGCATGGAGCCGTGTCGGTGTGAAAGCACTAACAGGCACAGAGAGAACATGCAATCTCCATGCATAGCGTTTTCACACTGACATGGTTCTCATTGTGGATCTGGTTTGGTTTTCGGGTCTGAGAACCTTGATGCTTTCTAGCGAACCAGCCCGCGTTCACACTGGTCTAAACTGAACCAGGGTTCCCAAGGCCGACATCTCAATTGGAGGGCATTTTTAAAAAATTTGATCATAATTTGTTCTGGTATTTTTGCGAACTCGTCTGTCAGTTCCATATACAGCTTTGTGTTGCGGGTTCTGCCTGAAACTCGGGAATGCCCAAATCACCAACAAAAATTCTGTTTCCTTCGCAGGCCAGTGAACACAACGTCTTTCAATGTAGATTTGGTCTCCGTCCACCGGGACATCAGGGGATAAACAATATCAGGGCTCTAAACATAATTTCTGTAGCAAAACATAAACAGGAACGCTCAATGCTTCTAAGCCTAGATGCTGAGAAAGCGTTTGACAGGGTGGATTGGCTGTATCTGGAATACACATTGGAGAAATTGGAATTCATTTGGAGTTTATTAGGTGGGTCAGAGTGTTTCATTTAGGAACCATATTAAGAGTGCGTGTGAATGGATGTGGATCTAGAAACTTTTGTGTGAAAAGAGGAACCAGACAGGGATTTCCTCTATCACTTTTACTATTTGCAATCAGTATAGAGCCCTTGGCAGAAATGATACGAGAACATTACAAAATACATGGAGCTAATCATAAAATATCAAGGTACGCAGATGACGGTATTTTATACATTACTAACCCCTTGATTTTTTATTACACTATTACATTTTTAAACTGTTTAGGGGAATTTGGAAAAATATCGGGTTACAAAATTAATAAAACTAAATAAGAAGCTATGATGTTAGTAGGCAAGTGGCCACCAGAATTGGACAAAAAAGTTTCATTTAATTGGTCCACCAAAGGATTTATATATCGAGGCACTATGATTGCCCCACAAACCTCACAACTATACAATGAAAACTATGGTAGATTAATTACACAAATAAAATCAGATTTGACCCGATGGGAAATTCTCCCTCTATCGCTTTTGGGTAGAATCGAGACAATTAGGGATGAACAAACTCCCCCGATTATTATATCTCTTCCAATCTTTACCTATATGGATGCCAATATTTAATTTTAAATGTTAGACAAAATAATTTCTCCATTTACATGATTAAACTCGACAGAAGTTAGCCCAAAGAGACAAGGCGGCATTAGCTCGCGTAACTTGACGTTATACCACTGAGCAGCGCAACTTTGTGGTATGGAATGGGTAGCACAAGATGAGGAAACAAACTGGATTGGTTTAGAGAAAACTATGCATGCACATTAATTCCTTTAGAGACAATGCCATTTGTGGAACAAAAAAAAAATGGAGGGATTGTTAAATTTAAAATCTACCCAGAGAGTTTGGTCCCTTGTTTGGAAAATAGGGGCTCCTCTAACAATACCATGAGCAGTAAGAATTGCCGAGATAGTAGACTTTCTGCCAAATAAATTGGATGTTGGTTTTCAGACCCAGACGGAAAAAGGATTAACAACTATAAACCAAAAGAAATTTTACAGTCATTCGAACAATTACAAGATAAACATAGATTGCGCTCTTAAGATTTTTATCTGTATTTACAACTGAGGGATTATATAATGTTGCATAGTGAATGGAATATATTGAAACATCTACCCACACCCATAGTACATCTCTGGATAAAGAGTATAGAGGAGAATAATAAGAGGAAAATAGTATCGAATATATACAAATATTTACAAAAACATCTATCAAAGAAATCTCTAGACATAAAAGAAAGGTGGGAGCTAGAAATTAACGTTAGTATTGAAGATGAAAAATGGGAAGAGGCTTGTGAAAAGGGCCATAAAATTACAGAAAGTCAAATTTGGAAGGAATTTAACTTGAAAATAAAAATGAGGTACTTTATGACACCTTCCTATATATCAAAATATGAGAATAGTAAAACAAATGTATGCTGTAGGAATTGGAAACAGATTGGAAACCATTACATAGTTTTTTGGGGATTGCCTGAGAGTGAGAACATTTTGGCAGTGGAGTCAAGCAGAATTTTTTACCAATTTGAACGTGAACTTACCACTGAAGCCAGTATATTATTTATTAGGTTTAACTACAAAAGGGAGATATGGCAAATAGGGAAGTCCAGTTCATACATATTCTCCTACTGGTAGTGAAAAAATGATAACCTTGTGTTGGCTCAGACCCCAGCCTCCCACCCGTAACCAACGGCGAGAGAGATTAAAACAAGTGTACTTAATGGAAAAGATAACAGCTAAACTTCACGTAAAAATGTATTCATTTATGGCTTTATGGGCTCCTGTCATTGCCTTCTTTGGCTGGTTGAACGATAGGAACAGCTGGCTTGACTATGAGAAAGGGGTAATTTATTTGCTTTCGCCCCCCTGGGCCTCTTCCGTGGGGAAAGTCTGGCTTGAAGTGGACTCTGAATGAATGCTTGAAGATGTTTGTTACTGTTTGTCACATTGTAATGGTGAAATAAGGAATGTTCAAAAAAGATTTGGTCTCCGTCCTTCTTTGTTTGTGTTTAATGGTTGGTGGGAACCGACACTTGCTTATCTCTCCTTCCTGATAATAAGACATGCCCGCCGAAGACGTCACGATTCACAACAAAAAAACTGCTATTTTTTGGTTCCTGTCAGAACCTTCTCGGATCCCGAACCCAAACAGTTCTTAGTGTGAACGCTCTGGCTGGTTCAAAAGCAGGAACGGAGCTGTGTCAGTGTGAAAGCGCCAACAGAAAGGCCCTGACCCGGGAATCCAACCCAGGACCATATATAACACATATTATGTACGTGACGAAACATAAATAACACACATAAATAACATAAATGTGTAAGACGCTGG
>KV751377.1:5493552-5523328 GCA_001698575.1 Mola mola | reverse complement strand
TTTCACACTATCTGCCAAACGTATCCTGGTGAAGATGACCATACTCCCTATGTTTGATTATGGTGATGTCATCTATAAAATGGCCTCCAAGTGTGTCCTTAACGGACTGGATGTTCTCCAACATTCAGCCATCCGTTTTGCCTCTGGTGCGCCTTTTTCCACTCACCATTGTGATCTGTATAAACTGACAGGCTGGCCCTCCCTCCACACCAGGCAACGTCATCACTGGCTTCTACTTGTCTATAAGACTCTACTAGGGAAAACACCTCAATACCTCTCTAACCTCTTGCACCTTTCCCACAAAAACTATCACCTGAGGTCCAGTGACTTTATTACTCTGTCTATTCCAAAAGCCTGCACTGTCTTTGGCCAAAAGCCCTTTAGTTTTGTTGCAGCAAGTGACTGGAACTCCCTTCAACACTCCCTTAAACTTTCTGCTCTTCAATCACTCCACGTGTTTAAACAGAAACTGCAACAGTCCCTAATTGACTCTTGTACATGTTGATTCCCCGTTTGGTCGCTATATATTTTTGTAGTTATTTATGTTGTTTTTGACATTATTGTCTTTTCCTTATTGGTTGTATGGTTGTGTCCTGCATTCATGTGTACTGTTTTGTTTTTACTTCTGCTGGGGCCTCTTGCCAGGCCATCACTGTAAATGAGAAACTGTTCTCAATTGATTTTACCTGGTAAAATAAAGGAAGAAAAAAAAAAGAATGAAAAAAGATGTGTCTTTCAGAATCTTCCATCGTGCCTCCCCAGCCAAAATATGGTGACATGCTGTGCTCGTCTCACAAACGTCCCACATTCACCTGACATGTGTACTTTCTGCCAAAACACGTCATTTGTCCGCACGTCGAACGCAGGTTTTCACTGACTTACAACAATGTGTTGCTTGGCTCCTTAAATCAGTGTTATATAGCTTAGGTTATATAACTTCATCTGGTTTCTGGCCCATAGTCACAAATGTAAGTCCTCCAAACTGAAAGCGCGTTTCCTCCATCTTTCATATGAAACAAAAGAACACGTGGAACTGATTTGCCGTCGTGAAAGCAAGAAAGCTCCTTGAACCTGTTTAAATTATGGATTGAGTGACTCTCTTGGTGTGAATCTTCTGCCTGTATGATTTTAGATGAAAAACACATCCACTTACATGCCAGTGACGCGTGTGTGCACCAAATAAAGCAAACACAAACAGGATAATGGACACGTCATCAATAACGATACATACCATAATTATTATAATAACTACAGGATTATCGGAGAACCACTTTAGAGTTGGACTCGTTTAGCAGCGGTGACGTATTTCGCTGGAGGGCGTGGCCAGGAAGTGACGTCACACCGGCGGCTCGGAGGTTGGAGTGTCCCCTGCACGCTCAGCTCGGCCGTGTTTCCCGGGACAGACCCGTCCTGTCGTAACCCGCGGAGCATCATGGGCACCGTCCACGCCAGGGTGAGACTGCGTCCACTGCGACCCGGTCCGCCGGGCGGACATCTTCTGTGTGACCGCGACGACAGAAGCTAACAACCGAAAACTCCTCACCGCCATTACCGCTCATTCCCGACCCCACCGGGAGAGTAGCGAGCCAAGCTACAAACTTCCGGTGACGCACTGGGCGGGGCTTCGTCTCCCGCCCCCCGCTGGGCATTTTCAATCCCCTCTGACGTAATTGGCGGCGGCAGGACGAGATGATCGGACACAGTTTAGCTGTTAGCTTCGTTTGCGCTCCAGATATCGCGAGATGAGGCCGAGGTCAAGATCTCGCGATTCGTCTCACTGAAAATGTCAATTTTCGTGTTCAGCGACGTTCAGAGACGAAGAAGAGTCAGTGAAAGTGCAGATGTCAGGCTGAGAGAGTGAAATACAAACACTAGTCATTTTCTGCCAATAAATACTGTGAACAATCAAAAGATCAAGTAAATATACGTGTACGCAGTATTTTTGTCTGAAGCTGAATTACGGTGAAAAATTACCGTGTGAATGAATTTTTCATGTCGAGAGGCTCGTTTTTTATCTCCTCCGCAGTCTCTGAACTGAGGGAACGTGATGTCATCTTGGGTTGAGGGAATCTGATGGGCAGTTTTCACTATTCTCAACCTTTCACAGAACGCTCGATAAAGTAGCGGTCGTCATGGTGAACGTGTGTGAGATGCAGCGACACACCTGAGGAGGCTGCTCCTCAGTGTCGTCCCGTGACCGTGAAATGTTTGTGCGCTGGTTGGTGTTGCAGAGCCTGGACCCCCTGCCCATGCACGGTCCCGAGCTGGGAGTCCAAGCTGACGACATGGAGGCTCCAGACATCGAGCGCGAGCCAAAGCAGGAAGTTCTGGAGAATAAGGATGTGAGATCAGTTTGTTCTGTCTCTTCTGTCTCAGCGAGACATCATCAACGGAGAAATGATCAAAAGTTCTCTGTCTGTGTGCCAGGTTGTGGTTCAGCGAGTGCACATCGACGGGCTCGGGAGGACCAAGGAGGACCTGCTGACTCAGGAAATCTCGTTGGTGTTCCGCGCAAAGAACCTGATCGATGTAGGTTTGTGTTCGTACATCCGCCGTGACTCACCTTCCCTGGCATTGACGCGCTTCCTTTTGTTGCGCAGGTGATGAGAAAGTCCCATGAGGCCCGGCAGAAGCTGCTGCGTCTCGGGATCTTCAGAAAAGTGGAGGTTGTTATCGACACATCACAAGGTACTGCGACGTCAATTGAAATCGGCCCCATCACCAGACATCGTCTCCTCGTCTCAAATTTAAGGGGAGCATGTTCTCTTCTCCCCAGGCGAGGGCGCTCTCCCAAACGGCCTCGACGTGACTTTTGAGGTCACTGAGCTGAGACGGCTGACGGGCAGCTACAACACCATGGTCGGAAACAACGAAGGAAGTATGGTGAGCCCTGCGATGTCACAGCGTCGCGCCAATTCATGGAAAAGTGTGCATCTGTTTTTCGACAGTTAAAACGACCTCTGACCTTTTAGGTGCTCGGCCTGAAGTTACCCAATGTGCTCGGCCGGGCAGAGAAGGTAACCTTCCAGTTGTCGTACGGAACCAAAGAGACGTCGTACGGCCTGTCCTTCTTCAAACCGCAGCTGGGGCACTTCGAACGCAAGTGAGAGACGGGAGCGTGCGTTTTATTGGTAGAACCGCTTCCTGAAGGCTGTGATGAGTGTTACTGCCCTCATTGGCACCGAGCTGGAACTTAATGCTCTCAGCGCTAATTTTAGAATCCAAATCAAATTTCATTCCTTATTTTTTGTGATATCTGAATATTATTCGAATTTTTAGGCTAAAATTTTGTTATTAATATTTGTTTGTAAATACTTAAAACACTTTAAAGGCGCCAGAGCCTCAGCATGTGGTTGTGGTACCCACAAAAACCACAATTAACTTCATGACAGCCACCTGCACAGTGAAATCTGCCTTCTTACTCTGCTATTCCTGTGTGATTTGAACATCTGTTACTTAGAGGAGGTATTCAGGGTTGTAACCAGTGGTGACTACGACTACCGGCGGCGTTTTCCCATCACGTTGTGTACCAGCAGTTTCTCCCTCCTCGTTTTCCACGCTGCAGCGGTCCTGATTGCCGCCTGCCGTCCGGAGGATTCTGACTGAAGGCAAAGAGTTTGTAGAAGCAGCAATGACTGCGAGGTGCTGCAGTGAACGTCGTGTTCGGCCAGGCGGAGGCTGCAGGCCGGAGTAGAGATTGGTGGAGTAGAATCTGTGCACGTCCCTCATTACTACAGCTTAAAAGCTTGTTTCCACAGTGAGGCTGAACTCGAGGCCTGGAAGGTAGAATTTCAGGATTGGTAGCAAACATGAGTCTGTTCCAGCAGCCCCAGTGGAATCACACGGACATGTGACAGCGTGGGCACTTTCAAATGGGGCCGTTTCCACAGTGAAGCGTAAACGTTTGGCCGTTCCTTTACACCATGATGGCGTTATGGGGGCCTGAAAACACTTCTGAAACACTTCTGAAATCAGTTTCTGGAGTTAAAGTGCTCCCCCTGCTGTCACCATGTAAACTGAAAACTTTGTATCCCATGGAAACAGTGACGTCACAGCCCCAATCAATGTGTGTTACCATGGAGACCTGCTATCAAGGCGGGGACTTAAGCTGAGCCAGAACTCACCGAAACAGCAGGCTTTAGCTGCATGTTGAGACCAGCAGTGGGCAGCAAACACCACACTGGCAGTAGAGACGACAAACATTACGTTATCACCATGGTTTAGATTAGTGGTTTAAGGCCACCACAATCCCGCATCAGCCACATTTTCAGCTCAGCGTGCAGGTGGAGTGTTTTCACAATGCTGTCATGTAAATGCAGACTTCCTTAAAATGCTAAGTGAAAACTTCTGTTTTCAGGAGGGTCGTCTGAATGTTGGCTCCATCCGTCATTTTAATCATCAATCTGGTGTTTATTTTCATGACTCTTTGGTATTTAACATGTAAGAACGTTTCAGTCTTTCAGTCTCAGACTCTGCAGGACAGACAAAACCCAGTAATTTTTGAAAGTGATGAGGTGATGAGGAGCTTCAGGGAGGGATGAGTCTTCATGACACCCACAGCGTGTTGACCCTGTCTTCTCTTTCAGTGTCACGCTCAACGTGTACAAGGTGACGGGTCAGTTTCCGTGGAGCTCACTGAGGGAGACGGACCGAGGCGTCTCTGCAGAATTCAGCGTAAACACACCAGGATTCACACACTTTACTATCTGCGTAGCATGAAAGAATGACAACTGCTCTGTTGTAATGCTCGTCTCAGCTTCTTCTGAAATTGTCCGAGCAGCAGAAATTATCGACAACTTGTGATGTCTTACCCACAGTTCCCTCTGCTGAAAACCAGCCAAACCCTGAAGTGGGAGGGGGTGTGGAGAGAGCTGGGCTGCCTGGCTCGCACGGCGTCGTTTGCTGTCCGAGAGGAGAGCGGCCATTCCCTGAAGTCATCGCTCTCGGTGCGTCTCTGTATCGCTCTGGAGGTTTCTCCATGGCCTGGTATACTGGGGGGGGTGGTGGGCCAGGACAACACTGAGACAACATGTAGATTGGTTAACTCCATGTACATGTCAGAGTAACAAACCAGAAGAGCTCAGATTCCCCAAAATCTGGGATGTTGTGGTGTCTTTGGCCCACCAGCAGATCCTTCATGTCCAGATTCATGTCCGCTCGAAAGTGCAAAAAACTGTTGGAGGCTGATCTTCATGTCGTGCACATGGTAGATTTCCATGAAACCTGGACCTCAATAGGTTTTCACCATTTTCTCAATCAGGATTGGCCACCAGGTGGCGTTTTATCTAAGAATACAACCATTTTCAGCCGTGTCTCTATGTCTCTAGTCTACACACAAAATGATCCCGAGATTAGTATGTTCATGGTGACACGTCTCCTGCTGTGCTGCTCTTTGTGTGAACATCAGGGATTTTCGGGGATTTACCCTTGCGGTCATGTGTTGTCACCGTTGGCAACTTGTGTGAATGATGATGTTTTGTTTTGCAGCATGCGATGGTCATCGACAACAGAAACTCGTCCATCCTCCCCAGGAAAGGCTGCCTGTTGAAGATTCATCAGGTCTGTGGTGGAGTACGGAGCGTTTCTTCACATGCTGTCTGAAAATAATGGCACTGACGGCTGTTCTGCTTCTGTAGGAACTTGCTGGCTACACCGGGGGAGACGCCAGATTCCTGAAGGAGGACTTTGAGATCCAGCTGAATAAAACCCTCTTCTGGGACTCGGTGAGATTTATTGGCTATTTTACTGGGTCAGTGTGCTCAGCTTAAAGAGGATGTAGAAGCACGAGGGGCTGCCGCTCGGTTAAACGATCTCAGAGCTCTTCTGAAAGCCGTCCGTCGATCCTGGAGCGGACCAACGGTCGGGTTGAGAGCTTGAACAGGGTGTCGTCTTTCAGTTTGAGGTGTGAGACGAAACAGACCAACCACAGCAGACGCATGGTTCAGAATCCCTCAGCTGGTCTGCTGAAACACTGTTATGGACTGATTGGTCTGTAGGGTAGTGAAAAGTGTTGACCCTGCTGAGTTTGGTGCCGCTCCGATGAAAGCGTCACTTCCTGTTCACTCCTCCAGGAGGCGTGAACGTTGCGTGATGTGTGAGCAGATGATCAGCAATAATCTCTGTCGTCTTTTGTTCGACGTTCAGTCTGTCACATTCTGTGTATCCTTTGATTTGTCCTCCAGGTGCTGTCAGCCTCGCTGTGGGGGGGTTTGCTTCTGCCGATTGGTGACAAGCCCACCAGCATCGCCGACAGGTACGGAGAGGCGGAGCACCTCAGGAATAATCTGGCCCTGATTTAACCTCCCACATTCAAACTCATGACGACAGTCCCAGCCCACTTAGCTGTCCGCAGCTCTTGAAGGAAACTCACAGCTGCTGGAGATAAATCGGGTGTTTCCACACTTCAGAGTATATTAATGGCTACTGCGGACATCCGGGGTATTATACCATATCTGTGTAGACAGTGTGAGAATCTGAATCTATAAATATAAATTGGAGTGACTACACTGAAGGCTGGATGAGGAGGAAAAACTCCTGCATCACAATATGGATCATTTCATGTATATATAACATATATCACATGATAGCATGTTTTCTTTAAATTTTATGAAAAATGTCGAAACAGTATAACTGCATATCTAATGGCATTTTTTGATGATTCTGTGAGTCAAAGAATAACTGAACCCCCAAACCACAGTTTTCAGTAGTTGTGTGTTTGTCCAGATCTCAACATTTTATCGTGTGTTTTAATTCTACATATCGGGTTGTAAATATGCATCGAATGCCCTCTAGAGGCGGAATTTTTCATGAGCAGGTCTGTGAGGGGGGAGACAGCTGCTGACCTCCTATCCCACCTGCAGCATCCTTTACTGTCAGACTTTGTTTGACCAAATGAGAGAAGTCCCATCTCTTCTAGGTTCAAGAGGTGAGGGAGCAGCTTGGGGGGGTCAGTTCTGATGTGCCTTGACCTGCCACCGGAGGTAATATCAGACGCCAGCCTGTGTCTGAACACAACAACCAGTTCACTCGCCATCAGGTCACCACCCCCCCAGTTTGAACTGAACCATAACAGCATTGACACACGAGCGCTGATAAGAGATAAGATGTAACTTTATTGATCCTCCTTGGGAGAAATTCAGGTTGACACAGCAGTAAAAAAGTGAAAGTAGCAGTGCAAAGGGATAAATAAAAACTAAAATACTAGAAATTAAAATATACAAAGTATTATGTACAATCTGGCCTCTGTGTATAAAGTGTGCAAAGTGCAATGTTCCTGTGTTTTATAAATAGATAAAGTGTATGGATTTATTATCCTAGAGCGGTGTATGAATTGAGTCCTTAATCTGTGGAGTGGGTGGTGTTGGGAGGTGCTGGGTGGTGCTGGGAGGGGTGGGAGCTGTGCTGTTGTGCAGTCTGATGGGAGATGGAATGAAGGAGCCCCCCAAGCGCTTTGAGAACCGTGGCTGCACGAGTCTGTAGCTATAGGTGCTCCTGAGTTTCCGCAGCTCGGCGTATAGAGGATGAGAGGGATCGTCCATGATGTGTCGCACACGTGACACAAAGTCGCTGCACTGCCAGTGAGCTCAGCGCGTTAACAATATTCATGTGTGCGATATGCTGACAAATTAAAACAACTCTGATCCCCTCGATCTCAATCTGTGATGTTATAAGCGTGCATATTACAACACACTTTCTGAGTTTAAACGTTTTTGGTCTCTTAACATGCGATCTAGCATGCCAAGTACTTAACGGGGACCAAAATGATTTAATGTGCAACATTCCAGCTGCATCATTGCTCATTGCCAGCCAGAATGTTAAAAGCTAATATCCAAACTTTAAACTGTGGACTAAGTTACTGTCACTGCCGACCGTGCCCATGAGTGTGTTCTGTGTCTGGCTGCTCAGGTTCTACCTCGGCGGGCCCACCAGCATCCGAGGGTTCAGTATGTACAGTCTGGGTCCGCAGAGCGAAGGTAACACGATCACACACGTCTGTTGCTCTGACCTGGCTGAGGTTTCATGGCTCGTTGAAAGCTCGTGTGCTGCATGGCAGGTGACTACCTGGGAGGAGAAGGCTACTGGGCCGGAGGCCTCCACCTCTACACTCCTCTGCCCTTCAGACCAGGCAGGGGAGGCTTCGGCGACCTCTTCAGAACTCACTTCTTCCTCAATGCAGGAAACCTTTGCAACCTGAACTACGGTGAGTGGGAGCAGAGCAGGCGTCATGCAGGGAGTTAATGTCCTCTGACTCAGCTCTGTTCAGGTCCAGAAGCAGGGCTCAAACTGCCCACTCGGGCTTCAGCGGGTGTCGTCCTGTGTGACCGAGGCTCTGTTGGCTTCTCTCAGGTGAGGGGCCGCAAGCACATCTGAGGAAACTGGCAGAATGCATCCGCTGGTCGTACGGGCTGGGCCTTGTGCTGCGTTTGGGGAACATCGCCAGGCTGGAGCTGAATTACTGCATTCCCATGGGGGTCCAGAGTGGAGACAGGTAGGTTAGCACGTTCTATACGAGGCCAGCTTCACTGCTGTATAAAATAATAACGATGATCTCATCAGTGTTGGACATGCTCACCGCCTCATTTCTACAGCTCACCACAGAAACACCAAATGTGTCCGTTTTAGTTAAAAAAAAATAACAGAAATTATAACAATCACCAAACATCAACGGATAATTAACATATCTGCTGTAGTACCACTGTGTACCACTGGAGGTGATAGTCCAACGGCCCCCTTAGTTTGAGCTGGGAGACGTATCACACCTCTTTTAGCGTTTAGGCTAATAATCCACGAAACAAAGAGACAAAATGTGAACAAAGAAATATTGTTACAGCTATTTCATGACTAAACAGACAAATACAATCGGACACCTTCTGAAGTCAAGTTTCTCTCTTTGACCAACTGAGACGAGTCCTCACAGCGCAGTTGGGCTGTCAACCCACAATGCACCGTGTGACTGACTCGCCTTGGAAGTAAATGCTTACTTCACAGACGGAAGATGTGAAAATATCGCAGCTGTGTGGTCACTTACTGCTGATGGCCGATTTTATCTGGCTGTTCTGCCGCGTCATCGTCCTCGCCTGCGAATCACCTCTGGGGCCATCGGCCTCGGCTGAAAGGAGGCTTCACACAGTGATGATGTTTCTCTACAGTCACATACTAGTGACGCATAAACTTAAGAACACTTTCGGTGTTTCTGTGTCCTTGACGAGAAGTGGAAATAACGACTGTTGGTTTGATCTGCATTGATTTCGTCTGATGTCTTTGGGTCTCTGCAGGATATGTGACGGCATCCAGTTTGGAGCAGGAATCCGATTCTTGTGACACCACATGTCTTGGACCTACAGCTTCTTTGTGTTTAGACGTTTTGTGCCAGAAATATTTTTTTGCTTGTACAGAATTGTTGAAACTAATAACAATAAAAATATTTGCAGTTTCTGTCTTTGTGAGGTGAAAGGTGGTTTTGAAAGGTGTAGCTTATAAACTACCACTTAACGACAGGGGTCTCTGACGAGTTTGTTGTCTAAATTGGCTGAAATAAAGTTCTAATAATGCTGCACCCTCCTGAGACTTGAGCGTCAGAGAATTCCTTCGAACAGCAGCACTGCGCGCGCTTCACTGCGGCCCACTTCAGCAAACACTTCCGGTCACGTTGGCCGCTCTGCTGCACGCGGTTGGTCAACGCTGCGCATGCGCCCTACTCGTTAGTCCTGGCATTTTAGCGGCACGCTAGATCCTGCGGGAACTGACGCTGGGGGTCTCATTCACGGGATTCTGGAACTTTCATGCCCCAGTCCCCTCTCCAAGCGCCTTGTCAACAAACCTGCGCTGTTCGTGTGGCGGTCGAGTGAGCCGGAGGGTTGGTTGTGCGCTTTTCTCTGTCAGAGGCCGGCACGCTGATGGCGGTCACTATCGAGGATCTCTACCGGAACTACGGGCTCCTTGCCGACGCCAAGGACGACCTGAGCCAGGTGGGTGAAGGCCACCGTCGACGTGTACATCGCTTTGGCTCACGGAGCTGCGTTTCTCCTCGTTTAACCGCCACCGGTGGGAGCTTTGTTGACTTACGCAGCTAGGCTAGGCTAGGCTAGGCTAGGCTAGCGAGCGGATGGAGCGTCTCGCGTTCGCGGCCTCGCGAGAGGCCGTTTGGTTATTTATTCGCTTTGCGAGCTCGTTGTCGCGGATCTAAACGGAAACCAGGAGACCCGGTTCGCGTGCGGAGCCCGAACCTCGCAGAAAACGACCCACGCGATGTTTGCGCCCGTTATGAGTTTGTCATCAGTGTTAACCACACAAAGGGCGCTGCGGGTCTCCCAGGGGGCACAGGGACCCCCTGACCCTGAGCCTGTGAGAGCCGCGCAGGGCTTCAGAGCTCAGTAAGAATCTGTGTCTGGTTTTGTCCTGCAGTATAAACATGCCTACCAGGTCATCCTGGACGGAGTGAAGGGCGGCCCGAAGGAGAAGCGCCTGGCAGCTCAGTTTATCCCAAAGTTCTTCAGCAGCTTCCCAGAAATGGCGGACGCGGCCATCAATGCTCAGCTCGATCTGTGTGAAGATGAGGATGTGTCGGTGAGTGTTGAACACGTTAGTGGGTATTTTCTGGTTTTCCACCTCTGTGTTCCATGACAAAAAAAACCCCTTCAGTCCCTAAAAACGACCCCCTCTCTGTGTTGGTGCTGTTCTGGGTCCAGATCCGGCGGCAGGCCATCAAGGAGCTCCCTCGATTTGCAACCGGAGATAACATCCTGAGGGTTGCAGATATCCTCACGCAGCTCCTCCAGACAGGTAACAGGCGCCTCCAGCTGAACACCTCAGACATGTTGGTGTTTTTGTTTCCCTAGATATCATATGTTTTGAGTCAACTCCAGCGTTCTATAAAACCCTTTAAGAATAAATCTGGAACCGTTCCTGCTTTCAGATGACACGGCAGAGTTCAACCAAGTGAATGCAGCTCTTCTTTCTATCTTCAAGATCGACGCAAAGGGTGAGTGTTGGTCTCGCTGGACTCTGTCCTGAAAACACAGCAGTTTGTCAGTGTTCTGTGTGTGTCACGGCCCCTCGTTCGGAGTGTGGTTTCGTGGTCTCTTGGATCACTCTGGTGTTCTGCTGTGTCTCGTGGTCCAGGTACTCTCGGAGGCCTCTTCTCTCAGATCCTGCAGGGCGAGGACATCGTGCGGGAGAGGGCCATCAAGTTTCTGTCGGGCAAACTGAAGACGCTGCCCGAGGATGTCATGACGAAGGAGGTCGAGGACTACGTGTTTGCAGAGACGAAGAAGGTCCGTGTGTCGACCTCTCCGAACTGATCTCCTGTTGGGAATCTGACCTGTGAACGTACTTGTATATCAGCCACTCTCATCAGATTTTGTTGGAAAATTTCAATATTTTACCAAATAAGCCCTATTTCCTGAAGTTCGAGGCTCTAAAACGTCACCAAATACATATTTGTATTTTTTAAATGACTTTGGAGTTTAGTCACTACGATCAGTTAGCTCGACATGGCTGTAAAATCCAACGGCGGAACATGTTTTGGCTAATTCAGATGAACTCAGGTGTTGTTAGCTGCACCTTAGCAGCTGTGAGCGAGAAAAGTGAAGCCTGACAATTAAACCAAAAACAACAAAAATGTGTCCCAAACGTTTGAAAGTTTGATGTTGAACCAAAACATTTAAAGCACAAGGACTCGGTCCAGCGACAAACAAACTACTGTAGTGGTTCTCAAAACAGGTGTTTTGTGAAGTTTCAGAGTTTGGGAGAAGGCCTGAGGTTGAAGAATTCTGGGGTCGCCCTTTAGGGCCGCGTTTGTGTCGCTTCGGGCTCGTCGATGGGTGTTTGCTGTGCGTTGGTGACAAACAACTGTCTGCTGGCAGGTGCTGGAGGACGTGACGGGGGAGGAGTTTGTGCTGTTGATGCGGATGGTGTCGGGCCTGCGGGTACTGCAGACGGTGAGCGGCAGGCAGCAGCTGGTGGAGCTGGTGGTGGAGCAGGCTTTCCTGGAGCAGGCCCTGAACCCGGCGGACCCGGACACTGTGGACCGCCTGTTGCAGTGCACGCGCCAGGCCCTGCCCCTCTTCTCTGTGAGTGCGGCGCAGCGGTGCCCCCACCTGTGGGCGTCGCTGGTTTTACTGTATTGGCTCTTGTAGTCTTGTTTACACTGTAAAACACAAAAAGTTTTGTTTCGTTGAATTATTAATCAACCCTCGGAGTGTTTAGTAGGAAGCAACTGGACTTCAGTCAGTGCCACGTCCTCCTGGTTGGTGATTGTCTCTACCCACTTGGGGTTAAATACCTGGGTTTCCCGCACTGACCCTCAGAACTGAAGAAGCATTTCGGACGAGAGGCGAAACGTCTTCAAACAAGATAAGAAGTCCAGTTGGTTCCTACTAAACACTCCGAGATTAAGATGACCTGGATGACTGAGAACCTTCACGGACATATTAATCAAACCATTGCCCAAGTGTTTGCTAGTGAAATGTGCCACTCGGCTGCCGGATGGCTGCGTCTGCCGATGACCTCTGACCTGATGAATCACGTCTGTCCTCCTGTCTGGCAGAAAAACGTCCATTCCACGCGCTTTGTGACGTACTTCTGTGAACACGTCCTACTCAACCTGAGCGCGCTGACCAGTCCTGCAGCTGAGCTGGACATCCAGCTGGAGGTGAGCTCCCCACACATTGTTCTATTGTTTACTCCTGTTGTCAGGTCATTCAGTTTTCGTTGTCACGGGGCAACTGGCTCCCAGGAAGTGCTTGGTTCCTCCTGACAGAACCGCTGGAACTTAGTCAAGTTTTTACTGGGTCGGACCTGGACTTTTTCCCCCCTTTAGCTGTCGTCTACAGACGATCATGTGACGCCTGCCCCTCTTGATAGTTCACAGTGCTCGTAGTGGTGGATTATTTTACTCTTTAATCAGGGGCAACACAAACTTCTGACATTGTGAATTATAATATTAGAGAATAATAATGTGTCTGACTCCTGGTGCTGACTGAACAGATGTTCTCAGCAACAGGCAGACACTAGTTTAATGTGAGTTCTCCTGACTTTTCCTGGAGTCGATGGCAGCGTGACGTTTCGCCCGCTGCGTCGAGCTCTCTCGATGCTTAAGCGTCGCAGTTTGCTGCAGCTGTTCTCATGTCAGCTTTGTTCTGCGTGTGTCCTCCACCAGGTGCTGAAGCTGCTGGCTGAGATGAGTCCGTTCTGTGGAGACATGGAAAAGCTGGAGGCCAACCTCAACATGCTGTTCTCTAAGCTGCTGGTGAGTGCCGTCGTGCAACACAAGCGATCGTTTTAATACGCTCGGCGTCCTCACTGACCTCTGAGCCGATGTCAAACATGTCGTCTCCAGTGTGGACATTTGGACCTGAGCGAGAGCACAAATCTGCACGCAGCTGAGAACTTTTGGTCATACATGATTAAACATCACTGTTTCCCGACAGTCCGGCTCCTCTGGTCCCGTCTCCTGCTGCCGACACAAATCACTTCCCAAGAAACAGCCAGTCAGAGTCAAATGTCTGAAGTCACTCCAGGATCATAAGAACGTAACGGCAGTGATTCGGCTCTGAGGGGAGGGGCTTGGAGGTGGTTTCAGTTCACGCTGCTCTCTAACCTACTGCAGCTTTGAATCTGAGCCTGTCTGACCTTTTCAATTAAAACATGAGTTTAGAGTTGAGGGTTTATAGTTAATATTCTAGAGTGAATCATTGAGGCTGATTACGTGTGTGTCACATGGACGTGGGCAGGAAACTGAAGGCGGCGATTTCTGATGTTTCGGTAGGAGTTCATGCCTCTGCCCCCAGACGAGGTGGAGAACGGAGAGAACTCGGCCAACGAGGAGCCCAAACTGCAGTTCAGCTACGTCGAGTGTCTCCTCTTCAGCTTCCACCAGCTGGGGAAGAAGCTGCCGGACTTCCTCCTGGACAAGGTGGACGCCGAGCGCCTCAAAGACTTCAAGATCAGGTGAGGGACTGAAGTAGAGCACAGGGGGGAGGTAACGGGATGACGGTCGGCTCCTACACATCACGGCTTCTCTGTGTCTGAGCAGGTTACAGTTCTTCGCCAGAGGCCTGCAGGTCTACATCAGACAGCTGCGAGTCGCTCTGCAGGGGAAGACCGGCGACGCTCTAAAGACAGAGGAGGTACCGATAACAGCTGCCGTTGTGTCCGCACAGATCTGTCTAATCCAGCACCAAACACTAATCAAACCTCTGTGACAGAACAAGATCAAAGTGGTGGCGCTGAAGATCACCAACAACATCAACGTCCTCATCAAGGTGAGTCGCCCGAACATGTTCTTCACGCCGCAGAACCTCATGTTCGCTCTGAACACAGACACCACAAATGTGTTGGTGCACTTTCATTGATACCCAGGTTCTGATGCAGAGAGAATGTTTCCGTTGGGCTGATCTGCGGCAGTTGTTAATGGATGTCAACACTCTGCTGCTGTTCTGCTGGATCAGAATCGGCACCGTGAAAACGATCATGTTCATGTGTTGTCATTTGACTTGCAGGATTTGTTCCACAATCCTCCGTCATTCAAGAGCACCGTCACTTTGTCGTGGAAGCCGGTCCAGAAGACGGAGGCCCTGGCGTAAGTGTGCCGCAGCTGCGCTCGGTGCCGGTGGTACCAGGTCGGGCGCTGTGTCACTGTCCGTTTTCTTCTGTCCGCAGGCTGAAGCGCCCGTCAGGTGACACGTCTGTCGCTGCTGCCAGCGCAAAGAAACAGATCCCGCCCCAATCCCGGAGGGACGCACGGCAAATCTACAACCCGCCCAGCGGGAAGTACAGCGCCACCATCGGCAATTTTAACTACGGTGAGGACGGCCCGTGGTTCTGTGTACGACTCTGGACCTGCTGGTCGTTTCTGACTCTGGTCATCACTAAGCCCCACCCACTTTGTTCAATAACGCTTAATTAGAGGCACCTTCGTTAACAGGTGTGTCACTCTCGTGTGCTTTCAGGGAAATTTAACAAACGTGTTTTTGAAGCACCAGCTCATTTCTGCTGGCTCACAAAAGTGTGGCTGTAACCGAAGCGATGCTCCTTTTGTGTGGAGGGAAAATCGTTAACGAGACACGGCAGATTATGGTGTGGTTTCGATATCTGACCGATATCAGCCAGTAATGCTGACGCCAGCTGACACTGACGCCCTGGCTGTTCGTGTGCTGCGTTGTTGTGCATGGTGGTGCCTGTAGGGGGCAGTCTGTACATTGTGTGTGACAGTAGTGTTTGTTTGTTTGTTGGGCTGCAGAGCAGCGTGGCGGCTTCAGGGGCGGCCGAGGACGAGGCTTCGGATCCAGAGGAAGCAGGAGCCGGGGCCGGATCTATTGAAACCCCCCCATCAGTACATGTGTCACATTGAACTGTACCACATGAAGATGTTTTCCACGGCCGACTTCTTTTTTTAAACTGGTTTTGTCTTTTCACCGCCTCATCCGATCTGTGGGTATTTCTCAGGGGGGAGGAGCTTATGACACGTGACTCCCCACGTTCCTCCGGGCCACGGCGATCATCCTGTAAAGCTCCGTGTTTAATTTTTAAAGTATTAATCTGTGTGTTTTTGTGGAACAAAGACTGCCGAGCTGTACCTGAATACTTTGTCAGATTGTTGTACGAGAAAAAGAGCCTTGTTTGTTGTTCCACCTTTTTATTTAATCTTGTTTTTCTTTTTTTTTTATTAGAGCTTCAGTTGGATCTGCTGACAACTTTGTATGAATCAATGATATTGTCATTGGATTTTTATCATAAACTTGTATGGAAGCACCAGCGTTTGGTCTGTTTGCTTCCTCCCGACCATCTGTTCCTCTCTCACTTTGTTTTCCCAGCTGATCGGAACACTCCTCTCCTAATGTTAGTGATACTGACGTTCATCATTTCTTAGATGTCATAACTAAATGCACATCACGTCAGACATGACGGTAAGTTGATGACAAAAGAGACAGGAGAAGTTTATTTGTTGAAAATGTGTGGATGCTGATTGCTGAAAACTAACTGCCTGAATGCAGAAACGTGAAATGAAGAGCAAGAAGAGTCCTGAGCTTCGATGTGAGCATGTTGGCTGAACCAAGAGAAGACGGAATTACCATTCACAAACAAAAGACAAAATGACTGAAAGAAGCACAGAAACTCAATACGATAAAATGGACGTTTGATCGACAGTTCAACCCGAAACATTGGAGAACGTCGACATCTTTCCCTTCTTCTGATTGGTGGCCTGAGTCTAAGCTGTTCTTGGCACTTGGGGTCTGTTCTTCTTTGGCTACTTTGACTTCATGTCCTGCAGACCTGTTTCCTTCCCAATACATGAAAGACAACCGACTGGATGCTCCTCTGAAGCTTCGTGTCTGCTGGATGAAGTAGCACTCATTCAGGTGCCTTCAAGGGTTTGGCAGTATATTTTTTTTTCCAGATCAAGAAAGAAAAAGTTGATTTCATCCAGAAAGTCTCCTGAATGCTGTGAGTAAAATGGAATTCTCTTCTCTGGAACCAGTTCAGGTCCAGGAGTCACACACCGCCCGTGTTTGAGTAGCTTAGAACCTTTTTGATAAGGCCTACAGTCGGTGCCGGCACAAAGCTACTGACGCGGGGATTCCCATGATGCACTGAGTAATGCTTGTCGCTGGTCTCGTTCCCCGGAGTCCTTGCGCCGCCTCGTCCCGCAGGTTCCTCTGGATGTGCTTCAGGATCGCCGGGTACATTCCTCCTGATGAGGAGAGCGGATTGTGTGGCTTGGATCCTGGTCTAGATGGCCCAGCGCCATCTGGATTTACATATATGTCACATCCTCTCTGACTTAGAGACTTCATATACTTTGACACATTACCTTCTATATCATAAATTACACAGACCTCTGGGTTTATGAATTTTAGTCGATCCGTCTGTTACATCCTTGCGTCCCACGAAGAAGAATCTGAGGTTCTTCCTGTTCCCTGTTGAGGGTTTTTGAGGTTTTTCCCTCGCCCGGTTCAAGCTCTGAGGGCAGAAGAGGTCGCGTCTGTTCAGTTTGTAAAAGCCCTCTGGACAAACGTAATTGTATTTTGGGCTAAAACAAAAGAGCTCATGTGAAATTCCTGTCAGCCCTTAGATTTCATGTGAAAACACTTTTTTAGAGTTGTTGAAGTCCTTTGGACGGTCAAAGTTCACGAGAACTTCACATCAAATCAAATCAAATTTTATTTGTATAGCCCGAAATCACAATTTACACATTATCTCACTGGGCTTTGACAAACTACAGATGTGACATCCTCTGCCCTTAGACCCTCGAACCAGGTGAGGAAAAACTTAAAAAACCCTAAACAGGGAAAATAAGAAACCTCAGGAAGAACCACAGAGGAGGGATCCTTCTTCCTTGGACGGACAGACGTGCAATAAATGTCACTTGTACAGAACACAAAAACATGATAACAACAGTTCATTTAGAATGCATAAAACATCCATGAGTCCCAGAGTCTGTGGATTCTATAAATCCGGATGTATGGAAAGTCTAGTGATCCAGACGCAGGTGGACTCTTGGTCCAGGAGTCATTGTACTCCATGTAGGAAGATCTGGGTGTTGCTGAGTCCAAGAGTATGTAGAATCTGTAAATCCAGGGATATGTGAAGTGTAGGGGTCCAGAAGCAGGTGTAGTCTATTGATCCAGAAGCCATTGTGATCTGTGGGTCCCGATTTGCACTTGGAAATCCAGCCTAGGATCCAAGTCACAGGATCTCCTTTCCTAATGTGGCCATCCTAATGTGGCCAGGGGGCATCAGGCAGGACCACAGCAGCACCTCCCACCGCAACCTAGAAAAACCTGCAGGATGGTAAAGCACAACGACTCCAGGGAAGAAGTAAAGTTAGTGTAAGGATATGGACATTTACAGGAGCAGAGAAGGAGTCAGAGTCAGAGGGGGGAGAGAAGAAAGCTCAGTGAATCATGGAGTGTTCCCCCAGCAACCTAAGCCTATAGCAGCATAACTAAGGGCTAGATAGGCCAGCCTTAACTATAAGCTTTATCAAAAAGGAAGGTTTTAAGCCTACTCTTAAAATCAGAGAGTGTGTCTGCCTCCCGTACCAAGACTGGAAGATAGTTCCACAGGAGAGGAGCTTGATAGCTGAAAGCTCTGCCTCCCATTCTACTTTTGGAAATTCTTGGGATCACCAATAACCCTGCATCCTGGGAGCGTAAGGTTCTGGATGGGCGATAGGGTACTATGAGCTGTTCAAGATAAGATGGTGACTGACCATGAATAGCTTTGTAGGTGAGAACAAGGATTTCAAATTCTATTCTGAATTTAACTGGGAGCAAGTGCAGAGAAGCCAGTATGGGGGAAATATGGTCTCTGATATTAGTTCTAGTCAGTACACGCGCTGCTGCATTTTGGATTAACTGAAGAGTTTTTAAAATTTTGTTAGGGCAACCTGAAAATAAAGAATTACAGTAGTCCAGCCTGGAAGTAACAAACGCATGAACTAGTTTTTCTGCATCTTGTTGAGACAGGATGTGCCGGATTTTAGCAATGTTACGGAGGTGAAAGAAGGCGGTCCTTGAAATCTGTTTAACATGTGATTTAAAAGACAGCTCCTGGTCAAAGATAACACCCAGGTTTCTGACAGTGGTGCTGGAGGCCAAGGCAATGCCATCCAGATTAACTATGTTGCTGGATAATGAGTCTCTAATGTGTTTGGGGCCCAGCACAATGACTTCAGTTTTGTCAGAGTTTAACATTAAAAAGTTATGAAACATCCAGTTTTTAATGTCCTTAAGACATGACTGTAGATTAGCTAACTGATGGGTTTCATCTGGCTTCATTGATAAGTATAGTTGTGTGTCATCTGCATAACAGTGAAAATGTATGGAGTGCTTTCTAATAATTTTACCTACAGGAAGCATATATAGAGTAAATAGTAATGGTCCAAGCACAGAACCTTGTGGGACTCCATGACTAACCTTGTCATATCTTGATGATTCATCATTAACATGAACAAAATTATATCTATCAGATAGGTAGGACTTAAACCATCTTAGAGCAGATCCTTTAATGCCAATTTGGTGTTCCATCCTCTGTAGTAAGATGTGATGATCGATAGTGTCAAAAGCTGCACTAAGATCTAATAAGACTAGTATAGAGATAAGTCCCGCATCAGATGCAGTGAGGAGGTCATTTGTAACTTTTACCAATGCCGTTTCTGTGCTGTGATGCTTTCTAAAACCTGACTGAAACTCTTCAAATAGACTATTATACTGAAGAAAGCCACATAGTTGTTTCGCTACTGCTTTCTCTAGAATCTTTGAAAGAAAGGGGAGGTTGGATATTGGTCTATAGTTGGCTAAAACTTCTGGGTCTAGGGTAGGTTTTTTTAGGAGCGGTTTAATTACAGCTACTTTAAATGACTGGGGCACATAACCTGTTACAAGGGATAGATTGATAATGTTTAGTAGTGGATTTCTAATTAGGGGTAAAACCTCTTTGAGCAACCTAGTAGGTATGGGGTCTAGTATACAGGTTGATGATTTAGATGAAGATAATGTTGTCGTTAGTTCCTTAAGGTCAATTGGATGGAAGCTTTCCAAACACACATCAGGACTAATAACAGCCTCTATAATTCCTGTTGCTGAACTGGAATCTGTGGAGTGTAGGATATTTTCTCTGATAAGTGTAAGAGATGCTTTGAAGGTGATGAAGCCAGCTGTGGACAAAGTGAAGGCGATAGTGGAATTTTTCCACAGGAGCACAACAGCCACACACAAGCTCAAATCTACCCAACAACAGATGGGCATGCCTGAGCTGAAGCTCAAACAAGAATGTATCAGAAGGTGGAACTCCACCTTTCATATGCTAAAACGGATTGTGGAGTCCAAGGATGCAGTCATCTCTACCCTGGCTGTTATCAATGCACCTGTTGATCCTCTGTCCCAAGAGGAATGGGAGGTACTGCAGGAGGCATGCACTGTTCTGGAGCCATTTGAGCAGGTCACTGTGGAGATCAGTGCAGACAGGTACAGTGTACAAATGTTATCACATTGTTATTATTTTTTATTAGTTGTTGCAATATTGGTATGAAAAGTAGATTAGACATGACCAGAAATAATCATTATTACTGCTAAATAAAACAAAGCATCATTTTAACACATTGTTTCCTCTTTTTCAGCTATGTTACAGCCTCCAAAATGTTAATCCTGTGCAAGGGTCTGCAGAGAGTGACAGCTGAGCACCAAACCAGAGTAACTACAGGAAAAGTGAAAGAGTTGGTGGATGCTCTCTGTGCATCCATGGACAGAAAGTTCCACAGAATGGAATATAACGCTGTTCTCTCTGAAACCACCATTCTTGATCCAAGATTCAAGAAGCTGGTCTTTAATGACAACAGAGCGGTGGATGAAGCTCTTCAGAGAATAACTGCAGCAGCAGCAAGATCCAGCCAACCAACTCCACTGCCAGGGGACCAAGAGGGAGAAGAGGCAGAAGAAGGTGAACAAAAGGAGCACCAAGCATCTGCTGTTTGGAGGTTCTTTGAAGAACGAGCAAGTAGAGACACTACCAGAAGGAATCCCTCAGCAGATGCAATACTGGAAGTGAGATCCCACATTGATGAGCCCCTTTGCCAGAGAAGTGCAGACCCACTGAGCTGGTGGGAGACCAAGGCTTCAATTTATCCACATCTTACCCAGGTGATGACGCGGAGACTGTGCATTGTGGCAACATCAGTCCCCTCTGAGAGAATCTTCTCCAAAACAGGGCAGATAATTACTGACAGAAGAAACCGGATCAGCTCCTCAAAGCTGAGGCACTTGGTATTTCTAAATGCCAACCTTTACCTTAATTAAAGATCTGGGTGTTCATTTTTTTTCTTTTTGTTTTGCATATTTTAATTTATATTTTATTGTGTTGTGGTTTGCAGTGTTTTGTGTTGTTTCACTTTAAATTTGTTTAAAAGGAAAAAGCTGAAAATTTAAATAGTTAAAAGTTGAATTGTAAATAGTTGGTTTTTGTATTTTATAATTTATTTTTTACATTTTATGTGGAGTGAATAAATAAAAGCATATTTATATAATAAACATATATAAATAAAAAACACGTTTTTTTTTATTAGTAATTCTTTTTGTGCATAATTTTGTATTGTTGTTGATAATAAATTAATTAAAGCAACAAAACAACCTGAAGAGCCGCTTGGGAGCCGAAAGAGTCGGCTCTTTTTAGTGAGCCGAGCCAAAAGAGCCGGAATTCCCATCACTACTCTGGGGGGCTCGGGGGAGCTGCTTTCAGTCGACCCGCACCGGCTAATGGGTGCTGGCTAGCTAGCGAAGCTACTGGTTTGGTTTGCAAGGTGCGGATCGTAGCCTCCAAATCACTAAGCCTCGCCTCCAACGCAGCAAATAAACTACACTTAGTACAGGTACCATTATCACTAGATGAGGCAGAGGAATAACTAAACATGTGACACACTGAGCAAGAGAGAGGAGAACGAGAGGGAGAAGCCATTGCTGTGCGCCAGGTACAATACCTGAGTTGGTTAGCGCGACACAGAACGGTTGGAAGAGTAGCGATAAATTCACTAAAATGAGAGCGGGCTGAAGGGTGCTTAAGTACAGGGTTTACACTTTCAATACGCAGCAGTTAAACAATTAATGTCGTTAAAACCCTCTCAGATAGTTAGCAAGGTACAGCAAGACGACCAGACACACACAACAGGAAGTGACGCAATCTACAGTATGTTTAAACGGGTACATATTGTGAGTGGATGGCTGAATGTGCTCGAGTCTGGCTGGCTGGCTTGTTGACAGCTACGGCAGACTCATGAGAACGTGCTCGAGTCTTCCATGCATGGGACCGTTCGTCGGATACACTCCAGACCAGTGACCCGCGAGTGTTCCCTCTGTGCATCAGGCACAGTTTGGACGCTCGCAGCATTGGATGGTAACAAAAATGTTGGCAGTTTTACATTATGGAGTTCAGTCCTCTTCTTCTGTCTTCATGAAACAAAGGACATGAGATGTCCTGACTGCTCCTCCTCTGTGCTCGACTGTCCACCTGTTTGTGTACTCATGAGCCTCCCTGTTAACATCTGCAGCTTGCAAACTATCCTTCAGACACCGTTCGTTCAGAGAGGACCTTTAAACTGCCAGGTCAATTATAGCTCCTGTCCACTGGCTTCCTGTCTTGTTCAGGATGTTTGAAGGACTTTCATCGGGGTGGCCTCCATTTATCTCATCCCTAACACCTCCACACTCCTGCCGGGGCAACTAAGTTCATCGTCTTCTGCATGTTCCCTGAGCTCGGTGCAAAAGCAGAGTTGACTGGCAGCTGCAGCGGCTGCCTTTAGTTGATGGAACAACTTGCCTTTTGTACGAGCTGCTCAGATTCTGGAAAAGTTGAAGTTGAAATTATTAGACCCCCTTTGTGTCTGTGGCTTTTCATTCAGGTCGACTGTTTCACTCATCATTTGAACATTTCCCCACCTGTCTGCTGATTTTGAGCTGTGGGCTCATCGGAGGGGACCCAGACATTTGGGTGGGGTGTGTTGCCCCAGTTACACCAACATTAATTACACCTGTGTGTCATAAACGCTGTGACGTCCAGCCACTGTTGAAGAGGTGTGTCAGCCAGGACGGCCCTGCAGCGTCCAGAGCCTCGAGGAACTCCATCTGAGTCGTCCGTCTCGGCTTCCTCAGCGTGTCCTCAATCGGACACTTAGTGGAGGTCAGCAGCTCGACATCCCCACTGGTTTGCTCCATGGACACGCCGAGCCTCTGTAACTGCCAGGGCCACATTCCAGGCGTGCCGTGTAGAGCTCCTCCTCCACTCTGATGACCCCTTCACCTGCAGTGTCCACTAGCAGGTGGGTTCCTTGTCACAAATAACACCAGCTCCAAGATCTATAAGCTCTCTCTTCTCTCCATCCGAGGGTCCCTCTCTGACTCTCCGGGTGCTGGTGCACTTACGGACACTCTGAACAAACTGCGGCTGGCGCAGAAACCCTCTCAGGTTCGGCTCAGGCAGGCAGTCCATCCAGGTCGGCCACGAGAACTTTGACCCCTCCAGCACCATCCCAGAGCTACCAAAACAGCGAGTACTCTGAACTGCCAACGACCCAACAGCTCCAGGATCTCACTGAACCGTCAACGTCAGGTGACTGATAACCTATTGGTTATCCTGATTTCAAAATAAAACACCAAGAAAGAGCTGTGATCAGGGTCGTTTGCTGTGTGGAAACGTAGAACAGCAGCTGTCAATAGTTCACCAAATATTAAACACTGAAGAGTCAAGTTGTCATTTCAGGCCCTAAATGTGTCTAATTACACTGTTTTGTGTTCATTTTGTAAGATTGCTTCAGTTATACACTTTAGAGAAACGTTTTCTTCATCGGACAGTGATGAAATGCAGCATTAAATTGTGAATTTGGGATAAAAATCTGGTTAAAATCTGCAAAATCAGCTTCGAAACGCGGCGTGAAGACAATCCACCACTCAGAACAGCGGAGCAAACTGAAGTTGTAAATTAACCAATCAGTGTACAGCTCTGACACGCGCACGCAACAGACCAGGTCGGCCCTCTGACACGTGACCTATACCGGCGAGGATCCGGAAATCAAATAACAACAGAAGAAGAAAGATAAGAATAAAAATACAAAACAACATAAAACGTTCACATTCACACGTTCATGTCTGGATTTAAATTATGATTAACTGAAGTTAATCCCTCCTCTGTGGCTCTTCCTGAGGTTTCTTATTTTCCCTGTTTAGAGTTTTTTAAGTTTTTCCTCACTCGGTTTGAGGGTCTGAGGGCAGAGGATGTCACATCTGTACAGTTTGTCAAAGCCCAGTGAGACAATGTGTAAATTGTGATTTTTTGCATTACAAATAAAATTTGATTTTATTTTAATTTGATTACACTGTCAGTAATATTTTCATGAAATATCATTGAAATCAAGGCGTTCATGCAGAAAGAGGAGCTTGCAGTCTCTCCCTGTAGAGGGCGCACCAGACCACCTGTCTGCGCTCGTGTCCCAGCGCATGCGCGGACTCAAACCGAGAGCCTTCACAGCCCAGTTCTCTTTAAATGTGTTCGTTCTGCTCTCCGGGCAGCAGGGGGCGCTGTGCACCCAACAAAACCTCTGCACATTGATCGTGACCAGGTATTTCCCAAACCAACACACACAGGAAGGAGGAGGAGGAGGAGGAGGAGGAGGAGAGGAAGATGACCCTCAGAGGAAGGAGGAGGAGGAGGAGCTCTGGTCTGTCCTCAGGCACTCATGTCTTCACCTGAGCGGTGCGCGCGCAGGAAGGGCCCCGCCCCTGCCGGAAGCTGGGAATAGTAACAGCGGCTCTAAAAATAGCAGCCAGTGAGTGTCAACATGTCGGCTCTGCACGTGTGATTGTACGGAGAGAGAATACCCAGCAGCTCCCGCGAGCCGTCCGCCAATATCCCACCGATCAATCGATACACTGACCGCAGACGAGTGTGTGTTATTTTTGTCCTCTGAGAAACAGTCAAGTTTTTGCCTTCAGCCATAAATGACAACAGGTTACGCAATGGAGCATGTGACTGTGGAGAGAAACGGAGCGGGAGGGGCGGGGAGGAGCACCGCGTACACACGCGCACGAGCACGCTGGTGATTCCAACGAACACGCCACAGCAGCATTCATTCATTCACTGCGAGGAGCTGATGAATGACTGAAAGAATGAATGAATGAGTGTGTGTAGACCTGCGGCTCCTCGTCAGAGGGAAACACACGCACGCACACATTGAAGTGATGTGCATGTGACAAACCGTTCATAAATATTCAGCTGGTTTATCGTGTGCAGCTCCTGACGAGTGGACAGGCAGTGGTCTATAAATAGCCTTACAGCTCAGCCTCCACTGACATCATTTAGGCAGCAGAGATGGAAAAATAAATAGGAGGAGGAGGAAGCGGAGGAGGTGCTGGGTTTTCAAACAGAACCTGCAGCTGTACACACTCAACCAGAACCAAGTGGACCACAGCAGCTTCCTCAGCTGCGCGTGTCATCATTGAACCTTTTCATTTCTCATCCACATTCGTGCGTGCAGGAGCCAGCAGGTGCCAGTAGGAGGCTCCACTCACGGAAAACGCTGCTTCACGTCCTAATTATCACAGGTCAGAGGTCAGAGAGGTGGAGTCAGCTGAGCGGGAAGGAGTGGCCAGATGACATCAGACAGATCATGTGACTGAGTTTACAGGAAAAACAGTGAAGCAGGAAAACGTTCAGGACCACAGACAGCTCCCAGAGGAGCCAACAGAGAGCTCTTCCTCAGTCTGACTCCTCCTAATTTTAATTGTGGTTTTATGTTTCTTCTTGAGTTTTACGTGTTTATATGTGAAATTCATAATGTGTCTTCACCCCCTTCACACACACACACACACACACGCCTGGTCAAATCCTCTCAGGCCCCGCCCCTTTCTCCCTTCCAGCTGCATAATTTGATACTATTTTTTAAAAGTCGGTGTTTCTAAGGGAAACCTAATGACGCAATGACGTCAATGCAGGTCAATAGCGCAGTGCTGGAGGGGGCGTGTTTTTTTTTCTTTGAGTGACAGCTGTCCCGTCCCGCGGCCTGGTGCTTTTTCACTGTTAACAGTCGCGCTCACACAGTGACTGTGCTGCGTGGATTCAGCTGCCCTCCTGCTCGGCGGCTCAGCCTCAGCCCGTGCTGTAGGTTTCTGATCCTGTGACGTCATGTCAGCGTCTGCGTGACGTGACCGAGGAGAGGATGTGGACCCGTCCGCCCAGTGACGAACCCAGCCCACTTGTTTAGGCTCGGAGGTTGTTCTCGGTCGGACTGAGTGTGGAACCGGGAAGTTCTGAGAGTCCCGGGGATGCTTCGCCTGATCCGGTAACAAATCCGAGGCGAGCTGGCTGCTTCAGCGTCACCTCATTACGCAGGACCTCCTCCTGCTCCCGGACTCTGCGGCAGCTGGGGGTTTGTCGTCTGAAGTTTCTTCACGGCGAGGAACCTGAACGCGCCGTCACAGGCTGTCACGAGGAGGAGCAGGATGAGCAGGAGGAGCAGGAGGAGCAGGGAGAAGCTGTTACGTCGAGTCAGACTTCACGACTTGCAGGATTCAGGTTAGTTTGTATGGGGGGGTGAAGAGCACCTGTGGCTGAGTTTGGCGACACCACGCGGTCATCACGGCACACTGCAACTGCCAGTCATCCTGCTTCACCTGTGTGTGTGTTAGATCACGTCTCATTATTGTCTCCCGTGATTTTGTAAATAAAGGCGGAAATAGAGCCTCCATTGTTCCGGGTGCGCGTGCCCGTGGTCTGGGTGACCTGCTGAATCCGCGTTACTTGTGCGTCTGCGCCCTCGTGAACGCGCTCGCCAGGAGTTACGGACGTACAGTTGGCCTACAGAGGGGATAAAAATAGAGCAAATCTCCTCTCCTCTTCCTCTCCTCTCCCCTCCTCTCCTCTCCTCTCCTCTCCCCTCCTCTCCTCCCTTCCCTCCTCCTCTCCTCTCCCCTCCTCTCCTCCCTTCCCTCCTCCTCTCCTCTCCCCTCCTCTCCTCCCTTCCCTCCTCCTCTCCTCTCCCCTCCTCTCCTCCCTTCCCTCCTCCTCTCCTCTCCCCTCCTCTCCTCCCTTCCCTCCTCCTCTCCTCTCCCCTCCTCTCCTCCCTTCCCTCCTCCTCTCCTCTCCCCTCCTCTCCTCCCTTCCCTCCTCCTCTCCTCTCCCCTCCTCTCCTCCCTTCCCTCCTCCTCTCCTCTCCCCTCCTCTCCTCCCTTCCCTCCTCCTCTCCTCTCCCCTCCTCTCCTCCCTTCCCTCCTCCTCTCCTCTCCCCTCCTCTCCTCCCTTCCCTCCTCCTCTCCTCTCCCCTCCTCTCCTCCCTTCCCTCCTCCTCTCCTCTCCCCTCCTCTCCTCCCTTCCCTCCTCCTCTCCTCTCCCCTCCTCTCCTCCCTTCCCTCCTCCTCTCCTCTCCCCTCCTCTCCTCCCTTCCCTCCTCCTCTCCTCTCCCCTCCTCTCCTCCCTTCCCTCCTCCTCTCCTCTCCCCTCCTCTCCTCCCTTCCCTCCTCCTCTCCTCTCCCCTCCTCTCCTCCCTTCCCTCCTCCTCTCCTCTCCCCTCCTCTCCTCCCTTCCCTCCTCCTCTCCTCTCCCCTCCTCTCCTCCCTTCCCTCCTCCTCTCCTCTCCCCTCCTCTCCTCCCTTCCCTCCTCCTCTCCTCTCCCCTCCTCTCCTCCCTTCCCTCCTCCTCTCCTCTCCCCTCCTCTCCTCCCTTCCCTCCTCCTCTCCTCTCCCCTCCTCTCCTCCCTTCCCTCCTCCTCTCCTCTCCCCTCCTCTCCTCCCTTCCCTCCTCCTCTCCTCTCCCCTCCTCTCCTCCCTTCCCTCCTCCTCTCCTCTCCCCTCCTCTCCTCCCTTCCCTCCTCCTCTCCTCTCCCCTCCTCTCCTCCCTTCCCTCCTCCTCTCCTCTCCCCTCCTCTCCTCCCTTCCCTCCTCCTCTCCTCTCCCCTCCTCTCCTCCCTTCCCTCCTCCTCTCCTCTCCCCTCCTCTCCTCCCTTCCCTCCTCCTCTCCTCTCCCCTCCTCTCCTCCCTTCCCTCCTCCTCTCCTCTCCCCTCCTCTCCTCCCTTCCCTCCTCCTCTCCTCTCCCCTCCTCTCCTCCCTTCCCTCCTCCTCTCCTCTCCCCTCCTCTCCTCCCTTCCCTCCTCCTCTCCTCTCCCCTCCTCTCCTCCCTTCCCTCCTCCTCTCCTCTCCCCTCCTCTCCTCCCTTCCCTCCTCCTCTCCTCTCCCCTCCTCTCCTCCCTTCCCTCCTCCTCTCCTCTCCCCTCCTCTCCTCCCTTCCCTCCTCCTCTCCTCTCCCCTCCTCTCCTCCCTTCCCTCCTCCTCTCCTCTCCCCTCCTCTCCTCCCTTCCCTCCTCCTCTCCTCTCCCCTCCTCTCCTCCCTTCCCTCCTCCTCTCCTCTCCCCTCCTCTCCTCCCTTCCCTCCTCCTCTCCTCTCCCCTCCTCTCCTCCCTTCCCTCCTCCTCTCCTCTCCCCTCCTCTCCTCCCTTCCCTCCTCCTCTCCTCTCCCCTCCTCTCCTCCCTTCCCTCCTCCTCTCCTCTCCCCTCCTCTCCTCCCTTCCCTCCTCCTCTCCTCTCCCCTCCTCTCCTCCCTTCCCTCCTCCTCTCCTCTCCCCTCCTCTCCTCCCTTCCCTCCTCCTCTCCTCTCCCCTCCTCTCCTCCCTTCCCTCCTCCTCTCCTCTCCCCTCCTCTCCTCCCTTCCCTCCTCCTCTCCTCTCCCCTCCTCTCCTCCCTTCCCTCCTCCTCTCCTCTCCCCTCCTCTCCTCCCTTCCCTCCTCCTCTCCTCTCCCCTCCTCTCCTCCCTTCCCTCCTCCTCTCCTCTCCCCTCCTCTCCTCCCTTCCCACCTCCTCTTCCTCTCCCCTGCACTCCTCTCCCCTCCTCTCCTCTCCTCTCCCCTCCTCTCCCCTCCTCTCCTCTCCCCCCCCCCTTTGAGCTCGCGCAGGTTGCCTTTTTTTTACCTGCTCTGCTGTGCGCTCCGGTCAGCCAACCCCCGCCCTCTCTCCTCTCCTCTCCTCTCCTCTCTCCTCCCCTCCTCTCCTCTCCTCCTCTCCTCTCCCCTCCTCTCCTCTCCCCTCCTCTCCTCTCCCCTCCTCTCCCCTCCCCTCCTCTTCCTCTCCCCTGCACTCCTCTCTTCTCCTCAAGCTCCAGGCGGATGGAGGTGCTGTGTGCGTGAGCCTGCACCTCCTCACGACAGCACCACCTGTGAATGTGCAGAACTGATGTGAGAGAACCTGAACGTGACGTCAATATCTCGTAACTGACGCAGCCGCTCATCAAAAAAAGCTTTTGATTGATTATTTTTCTGCTCGTCAGCGGACCTTAATTACCGAATGCTGCCGCGGGGGGTGTCGGGTAATCATCACTGTGTGGACCGTGGGGCGTTAGGACGCCACGAGCTCCGCGTCTCCGCTGCTGCTGGTGGTGGTGGTGGTGGTGGGGGGGGTCTGTTTGAAGGAGGAGGAGGTGCCGAAGACTCCGGAGCTGCTGTGGCGAACTTCATCGACTTTACATTCTGTCCGCGTCACGTTCCGCGGCGACGCATCCGGGAGCGCGTTTTTTTCCTTCGGCGCGCTGAGAGCTAAAAATAGCAGCAGGGTTTTGATCGCGCGCCAGAAATAGACGGACGGGATCGCTGGTGTAAAACGGGAAGCGACGCTGAGCGGAGACAAGCGGAGGACTCGTCTCAGCTGTCGGTGAGTGACACCGGCACGGCCTCCAGCTCCCTCACACACTCATTCTGTCTACCTTTGTCTACGTGCACGCTCCTGCGCTGTGTGTGTGTGTGTGTGTGTCGTGCACAGATCTGAGGAATCACCGTCTCACCGAAGTGCACAAACTGTGTGTGTGTGTGTGTGTGTGTGTGTGTGTGTGTGTCGGAGAGGGAAGCCCCGCTCTGCAGCCGCTGCAAGACCACGTTTGCGTTTACAGGGGAGCTGGAGAGGAGGAGAGAGGAGGAGAGAGGAGGAGCAGAAACCACACCGATCCTCTGGGCGCACGGAACCACCTGCGCAATCTGAGCGCACAAGTTTAGCGCCAGTCTGATCACGTCAGTCCGTCATCTCCCCCCGTCCAGCTGTTCGCGGTGTCTGAATCGGAACCTCCCCGAGCACCTGTTCCTGTCCCGACACGTTCCCCCCAACACAAAAACAGCAGTTCAGCGCCTCTCCGTCGATGTGAACGCGCACGTGGCGGCTGGGGGGGCAAACGTCGGTCAGTAATGGAGCAGCGGGCGCGTGATTTCGGTGGAGACGACACGAATCCCGAGTCGTGACTGCTTCAGTGAGTAATGTG
>KV751377.1:5438543-5468913 GCA_001698575.1 Mola mola | reverse complement strand
AACTCCGCAAGTTGACACGTTGACCACATGATGCCGGCTTGCACTAATGGACCATGTTGTTCCCTCACAGAGGAGCACTACAACGTGGAGACCAGGACCGTCGCCGTTGACTTCGGCAAGCTCGACATCTACTCAAAGATCGAGGAAGGGCTGGCGGGGCTGGAGATCGGCGTTCTGGGTAAGGGGGCGGATGAACGTACCCTGAGAACCTGTTGTCACTTCCTGTCAGACTGAAGCAGAAGTTCCAACATGACGTTGAAGTTCCGTTTCAGTCGTCAGCCCTGAGGGAGACACATTTTTAGAACCTTCAGAGCCGCAGACAATCGTTTCCCGTCGTGCTGCTCAGACTTCAGTTTGTACTTGTCAGCCGGAGGTGTGAGGAACTCGTTGTCCCGTTCTTTGCTGTGAAGGCGGCTCGCTTGCTTCTGCTGCCACCTGCTGGTGGAAGTCGGGTTCTGTTTGGTGAAAAACTCTTTGTCCTCCCCAGTCAACAACGTGGGCGTGTCGTACCCCTATCCTGAGTACTACCTGCACATTCCCGACCTGGACAACGTGAGTGTGAGCGCAGCAGCCTTCCATCGGGCCGCGTGAGCGCCGATCTAACCTGTTCTGTGTTCTGTGTTTCAGTTCATCACCAACACCATCAACGTCAACATGACGTCCGTGTGTCAGGTACGTCCTCCTCCGGCCGTCTCGCTCGTTCCCAAAGCAACGGTGGACTGGCCGCCCACGCGCCCCCGCCTGTCTCACTGTTGCTACTGTTTGAACTGTCTCCTCTGGGATGTTAACTGAGCTCTTGTTCTTCCAGATGACCCGTCTGGTTCTGCCCAGGATGGCTGAGAGGTGAGTGACGTGAGGGGTCGGCCGTGTGAAACTGCGTCTCTTCTCTCCCCCTTTGTTCACGGCGATGAAGCGCTTTCAGTTCGCGCAAAGTGCTCTTCCCAGCCCGTTGGCCGCTCTGCTCCCATGTGACTCCAGCCGTCAATGGCAGCGCAGGCACATTTAGTGCCTTGTGAGGCTGAGCGTCGCTCCACTACATTGCCGCAGCAACCGGCTGCCGTGGCAACACACGCGGCTACAACCTGTGTGTGTGTGTGTTGTTCCCGCTGGCCTGGAAAATCATTGACAGTTTGGAGAAAATAAGACTGACTGACTGACTGTTCTGAGACGTTTTGAGGAATTCAGCACATTTTCTCGATTCGTGACGTCCTGAGACACAAAGTTCTTTAAGAAAACTTTCCTGTCTTGTCAGGTCCAAAGGTGTCATCCTGAACATCTCCTCGGCCAGCGGGATGTACCCCGTCCCCCTGCTGACAGTCTACTCCGCCACCAAGGTGCGTCTGAAACTGGTTCGGATTGTTTAATCAAACCATCCGGTGTTGATAACCAAGCAGTTCACCGACTGTCTGTCTGTCTGTGTGTGTGTGTGTGTCCATGTGTCTGTGTGTGTGTGTGTGTGTGTGTGTGTGTGTGTGTGTGTGTGTGTGTGTGTGTGTGTAGGCCTTTGTGGACTTCTTCTCTCGCGGCCTTCAGGAGGAGTACAGGCGTCAGGGCATCATCATTCAGGTGAGCTGCCCCTCCACAGAGGACTCTGATCTGTGTGTGTCTGGGTCAAAGAAGCTCATCGTTGGTCTTCAGGCGCCACCTGCTGGCCGCTGAGTGTACAACAGTTTCACCTCAGCAAACCCCGAGTTTACTGCTCTGGGGACAGAACCTCCATCTGCAGACCCCTTCCTCCCCTCGCCCCCGGGTCCCCGTCTGCAGTACCCTCGTCTTCCTCCTCTTCCTTACCGGTGTCTCTTCCTCCCCCTCCTGCAGAGCGTGCTACCCTTCTTCGTGGCCACTAAAATGACCCGCATTAGGAAGCCGACCCTGGACAAACCCACCCCGGAGCGCTACGTGGCAGCTGAGCTCAGCACGGTGGGTCTGCAGAGCCAGACAAACGGATATTTTCCCCACGCAGTCATGGTGAGTCCGACAAACCTCCCGTTACAATCGTTAGGGAGTTTTTAACGTCTCTGAGGATCCATCACGAACGAGCCGTCTCTCCCCGCAGGGCTGGGTGACCACCAAGCTGGTGCCGAGCAGCATCGTCATCTTCCTGGGAGCCAGGATGAACCGGCTGCAGCGCACCGGCTACCTGCAGAGGAGGCGGCTGCGGGAACAGAGGAACGGCGCCGGTCTGAAGAGCGAGTAGGAGCTTCGGCCCGCTGCCGCGTTGCAGGGAGAGAGAGAGATATTTGTATCTCTGAGATTTCGCCTCGGTGCCTCGAGGAGACAAGTGGGACTGTTCCGGGGCCGGGCCGAGATGGCGACCAGACGCTGCCGTTGGCAGACGACCTTACTGAGCGTCACTGACACTGGTGGAAAGAAATAGGAAACCCTGCTGTTGTAAGCAGTGGAGACTGGTGGTGGGCTTTTTATTTACAGAAATGTTTATTTATTGTACCTTTTGTACGAACATGGGAGCCGGTCTGAGGCCGTCAGACCAGCTGTCAACCTCTTTAAAGCCATGTAAAGATGGCCGCCTCTGCCTCGCGTCAGTCTCGCTCCTGAGCTGTTCGCCCGGACTCGGCTCCACGTTCCGCTATCAGGAGTGTTGACATTTAACGGTGCTGTGTGGTGGGTTGTTTTGCACCATGGATCACCTGTTCTGACATTTGTTTTCTTGTGATGGACTGTCATTAAACACGAGTGCCTTCCCGCTGAAGCGGTCAGATCGACGAGCGGGAAGCGGCCTGAACTACTGGTTTCCTCCCCTGTGAAGCTGCTCGCGCCTGCATGTGCGAATCCCCCGTATGACTCGGTCTGACCTCCGCCAAGCTGCCGTGGGAACGGCTCTCCTCTAAAGACTCTTTTAATATGTTAGCAAATTAAATTTAGAGTTTCTCCAAACGCACGTTTCATTTATTCTGTTGAACCCTGTTTTATACGGTTTGTTAATAAAAGCTCCGGCATACAACACGCTGTGCTTCCTCCTTCAGATTATTGTGTAACTATCTTCTGGACAACAGTAGAGCTGCTGCTTCGGCATTCAAATACACCTCTTTGCAGGAATATAGTGGTGTTTCTGGTTAACTGGATTAGATGCAAAATGTAATCAAATTTAAGAAACAACCATGTTTTCAAAAGTTATGAAGTTGCTGTAAAATGTGATTTGCAAAATACTCAAGCCTCATATTTAATCTGAAATTAGCTCAAAGACAAAACTTGTTCGGAAAAAAATACCTGAATTTCTCAGTGAATTAGATGAATTGGCTGCAGGTTAATAACATGACTGTGTATTAAAGGAACATCCTGATCTGTCTGTTTCCACGTCCTCAATCAGTTGAAAATACGGCTGTACATCTTGATCACAAAGTGCCCTGATGATAAACTAGTTAAGCAAAGTTTGCCTTCTGGCTTCGACTTCACATTGAGGAACACATGAACGCATCAATGACTCTAATCCAACATTATATGTGAATTTAAAATAAGCTGTTTTACATGAATACTTTCACTTGTTTAAGTACACTTGAACACCTTTGAACCACCTTGACTTTTAACTGTATTTTTGTTGGTCCTTTTATGTCATGAAAAGATCCATCTGTGCTTTTGAAGGAAAAAACAATATGACATTGGTAAGAGCTGACGAATGTTTTGGACTGAAACGCGGTGCAAACAGGAACCAGAATACTAAAGTTCTCCAAACCGGAGCAGAGCCACAACAGCTCACTGAATTATTTCTTACTTCAATAACAGCCATAGAGAAGTTAAGGATCATAACTGTACTTCAGTATGTTTCATACTATATTATTACATATCCAGCAGATACAATGAACAACAAGTGTCAGCGTTACATTTCTGACCATCTCTACTGCTTTTTTCCTTTAACTTTGTTTCAAAACACAATTATGGTACACAAATGAGGTACAGACGACAGTACAGTGTGTTAGCTGGGGATCTGTATCGCTGTTTGTAAGAGCGGATGATTAAAAAAAAAAAAATAAAATAAAGATAACCCGGAGTAATATGAGACGGAACTACTCTCACGTCTGGTTTCGGGTGGGACCTGTTTGTGTGCGACACGCGGTCCGTGCTGGTTTCCTGTGCGGCGGTTCGGCGGCTCATGTTGGGAGTCAGTAAGTTGTTTAAAGGTTTGATTTGAGGCATTTCTCGTGTTTACTGGCGTAGCTTCGCCCCGAGCCGACTAGCTCACTGATTAACTGACGAGCTAACTAGCTAGCTGAATGTGTCTGGCTGAAAGTCCCTCTGACGGCTGGAAATGAGGAAGACTTGAAGGGTTTGTCAACAGGAAACTGAACATTGAACGTGACTCCTCTTCCTCCCCCCCAGCGGTGATGTGATGTCAGATAAGCGTCAGCGTCACAGAGTCCAGGGCTCCTGGGCCAAACAGCCCGGATGCACAGGTAACTTCAGGGACGACCGGTCTACTCCCGAGCTCGTGTCTGCAAACACACACAACTTGTGATTCCTGTGTGTCACCAGCTGGACTAACAAACCGCCAACAGGCCACAAGTGTTGGACAGGCTTCTGCTTCATGGGGGTGTGGAGCTAAGAGACCTGCACAGAGCTTCGAGTTCCAGCAGCCCACCAAGGTAAACATCCGCATAACAAACAGTAAACACCAGAATGACAGAGTAAACTTCAGGATCGCAGACAGTAAACATGAGACAAACAGACGGTAAACATCAGGATCACAGACCGTAAACATGAGAGTAACAGACCGTAAACATGAAACAAACAGATAGTAAACATCAGGATCACAGACCGTAAACATGAGAGTAACAGACCGTAAACATGAAACAAACAGATAGTAAACATCAGGATCACAGACCGTAAACATGAGAGTAACAGACCGTAAACATGAAACAAACAGATAGTAAACATCAGGATCACAGACCGTAAACATGAGAGTAACAGACCGTAAACATGAAACAAACAGATAGTAAACATCAGGATCACAGACCGTAAACATGAGAGTAACAGACCGTAAACATGAAACAAACAGATAGTAAACATCAGGATCACAGACCGTAAACATGAGAGTAACAGACCGTAAACATGAAACAAACAGATAGTAAACATCAGGATCACAGACCGTAAACATGAGAGTAACAGACCGTAAACATGAAACAAACAGATAGTAAACATCAGGATCACAGACCGTAAACATGAGAGTAACAGACCGTAAACATGAAACAAACAGATAGTAAACATCAGGATCACAGACCGTAAACATGAGAGTAACAGACCGTAAACATGAAACAAACAGATAGTAAACATCAGGATCACAGACCGTAAACATGAGAGTAACAGACCGTAAACATGAAACAAACAGATAGTAAACATCAGGATCACAGACCGTAAACATGAGAGTAACAGACCGTAAACATGAAACAAACAGATAGTAAACATCAGGATCACAGACCGTAAACATGAGAGTAACAGACCGTAAACATGAAACAAACAGATAGTAAACATCAGGATCACAGACCGTAAACATGAGAGTAACAGACCGTAAACATGAAACAAACAGATAGTAAACATCAGGATCACAGACCGTAAACATGAGAGTAACAGACCGTAAACATGAAACAAACAGATAGTAAACATCAGGATCACAGACCGTAAACATGAGAGTAACAGACCGTAAACATGAAACAAACAGATAGTAAACATCAGGATCACAGACCGTAAACATGAGAGTAACAGACCGTAAACATGAAACAAACAGATAGTAAACATCAGGATCACAGACCGTAAACATGAGAGTAACAGACCGTAAACATGAAACAAACAGATAGTAAACATCAGGATCACAGACCGTAAACATGAGAGTAACAGACCGTAAACATGAAACAAACAGATAGTAAACATCAGGATCACAGACCGTAAACATGAGAGTAACAGACCGTAAACATGAAACAAACAGATAGTAAACATCAGGATCACAGACCGTAAACATGAGAGTAACAGACCGTAAACATGAAACAAACAGATAGTAAACATCAGGATCACAGACCGTAAACATGAGAGTAACAGACCGTAAACATGAAACAAACAGATAGTAAACATCAGGATCACAGACCGTAAACATGAGAGTAACAGACCGTAAACATGAAACAAACAGATAGTAAACATCAGGATCACAGACCGTAAACATGAGAGTAACAGACCGTAAACATGAAACAAACAGATAGTAAACATCAGGATCACAGACCGTAAACATGAGAGTAACAGACCGTAAACATGAAACAAACAGATAGTAAACATCAGGATCACAGACCGTAAACATGAGAGTAACAGACCGTAAACATGAAACAAACAGATAGTAAACATCAGGATCACAGACCGTAAACATGAGAGTAACAGACCGTAAACATGAAACAAACAGATAGTAAACATCAGGATCACAGACCGTAAACATGAGAGTAACAGACCGTAAACATGAAACAAACAGATAGTAAACATCAGGATCACAGACCGTAAACATGAGAGTAACAGACCGTAAACATGAAACAAACAGATAGTAAACATCAGGATCACAGACCGTAAACATGAGAGTAACAGACCGTAAACATGAAACAAACAGATAGTAAACATCAGGATCACAGACCGTAAACATGAGAGTAACAGACCGTAAACATGAAACAAACAGATAGTAAACATCAGGATCACAGACCGTAAACATGAGAGTAACAGACCGTAAACATGAAACAAACAGATAGTAAACATCAGGATCACAGACCGTAAACATGAGAGTAACAGACCGTAAACATGAAACAAACAGATAGTAAACATCAGGATCACAGACCGTAAACATGAGAGTAACAGACCGTAAACATGAAACAAACAGATAGTAAACATCAGGATCACAGACCGTAAACATGAGAGTAACAGACCGTAAACATGAAACAAACAGATAGTAAACATCAGGATCACAGACCGTAAACATGAGAGTAACAGACCGTAAACATGAAACAAACAGATAGTAAACATCAGGATCACAGACCGTAAACATGAGAGTAACAGACCGTAAACATGAAACAAACAGATAGTAAACATCAGGATCACAGACCGTAAACATGAGAGTAACAGACCGTAAACATGAAACAAACAGATAGTAAACATCAGGATCACAGACCGTAAACATGAGAGTAACAGACCGTAAACATGAAACAAACAGATAGTAAACATCAGGATCACAGACCGTAAACATGAGAGTAACAGACCGTAAACATGAAACAAACAGATAGTAAACATCAGGATCACAGACCGTAAACATGAGAGTAACAGACCGTAAACATGAAACAAACAGATAGTAAACATCAGGATCACAGACCGTAAACATGAGAGTAACAGACCGTAAACATGAAACAAACAGATAGTAAACATCAGGATCACAGACCGTAAACATGAGAGTAACAGACCGTAAACATGAAACAAACAGATAGTAAACATCAGGATCACAGACCGTAAACATGAGAGTAACAGACCGTAAACATGAAACAAACAGATAGTAAACATCAGGATCACAGACCGTAAACATGAGAGTAACAGACCGTAAACATGAAACAAACAGATGGTCAACATCAGGATCACAAAAAGTAAACACGAGACAAACAGACAGTAAACATCAGGGTCACAGACAGTAAACATGAATCAAACAGACAGTGAACATCAGGATCACAGACAGTAAACAGACGGTTGACAGCTGTGTTCTGTCAGGCGTTCTCACTCGTTCTCCTTTCTGTTCTTCACTGCAGCCACTTCGAGAGGTTCCACTGGAGACGGTGATCGAGTAAATCACACAGTTCTGCTCACTGGACACAACATCAGTTGTAAACAGGTTTGCTCGGTGCTGACGTGTTTTTGTTGTTGGCAGTCAGGTGGGTGATTATGAGATCAGTCACGGACCATCGGGAGTGTCCAGGTGAGTCGTCCTCATCCGCAGGAACGTTAATCTGTGCATGACTGCACCTACAGTCCTCTAGATGGCGTCACATCCTCTCGTATGTAAGCGTGCTGAGATGATGAGCCGCTGAGGACGTTTGTCACACGCGACTCAGTTGTACGTGTCATCACGCGGAGAGCGAAGGGCTTCGTGTCCTGCGTGCAAACACCTGCCCTCTTTTTACAATATTCACTGAATTACTCTGGGTAAAGCTTTCTTTAGGAGGGAGGTGATTGCAGCCCGACTGGTACGAAACTTTTGCAGCCGATACGGATATCGGGGAGTAAAAAAAGTTCCCTCAAGCGCTTATCAAATATTTTACAGATTAACGTTGAACTTTGACTGACCTAAACGGCGGCAGAGCACTGAAACAGTGACCTTCACTCTTAAGTTTATTCATCACCACATGTGTTTCTGCAAAATCTTCTTTAAAACCAAATATTTGCTGATACTGATGACATGATAGACGGAGGTCACAGTAAACACACAGTCAAGCCAATGTTTACTGCTGCTTGTGTTTGTGTGTGTGTGTGTGTGTGGCTGTGTCCAGACTGCGGCTGCTGCCCGGCTTTCTGCCCCCAGAGGAGGCGGACTGGATCTTCGGTAAGCTGTTGGCGGAGCTGCCCTGGTCCCAGAAGACCAACTACAGGCAGGGTGTGTGTGACTGAGCGGCAGATGAAAACACTGCTGTTGTGTGTGCTGGTTTTGCAGTTGGTATTTTGCTTTAAAAGGAGCGAGGAGCTCCGTCGGCAGCCAGACGCCTCCTTGTCGTCGTCCTCTCGACCTCTGCAGCAGCAGACAAACAGCAGGATGAGCTCCAGCTCAAACATGAGATGTTTGGCTTCGACAGGAAGTGGTGGAAACAGAATGTGAACCCTCTCCTGTCATTTGTTCTGTCCTGTTGACTCACTTTTTCCACTGGCTGATCTGGAGAGTGGCTGTGGGGAGGGCAGTCTCGGGGCGGAGGAGCGAGCGCTCGCTCGCTCTGCAGTCCCGTTCCAAGTGAAAGCACCGCTTCCTGGAAGAGACCGGATCTTCCCAGAGAGGGGACGAAGCACGCTACCATCACCTGCCCATATCTTCCATCATAGCTCCTGTCCCCACTGCGCAGGTGGCGTCGCAGACCGAGTCCAGAATGAATAAAACCGTCTTTTTACGGGATTGCTATTGCGTTTATTGAAAAGGGACAATGAAGAGTTGGACATAAATGTCATAGCGTGATGCAGCGTCTCAGTCACAACTGCAGGTCTGGTCTGAGTCTAGATTGGTGTGCGTATCGTTTGATAAATGTGTGTGTGTGTGTGTGTGCAGGCGAGGCATACGAGGAGCCCCGGCTCACTTGCTGGTACGGCGAGCTGCCCTACATGTACGCCAACTCCACCATGGCTGCCAACAATCAGGTGCGACACTTGTCTCAGCTGCTGTTCTGAGGAGGTCGTGTGGCCCTGACTCCGCCCTCCCGTCTCCCTCACAGTGGCACCCGCTGCTGTCCTCCCTCCGCCAGGCGGCGGAGGAGCGCAGCGGCTGCAGCTTCAACTCGCTGCTGTGCAACCTGTACCGGGACGGCCGCGACAGCATCGGCTGGCACAGCGACGACGAGGCCTCGCTGGGCGCCACGCCCACTATCGCCTCACTCAGCCTGGGCGACACCCGAGTGTTCAGCCTCCGCAAGCAGCCGCCGCCGGTCAGCGCCGTCTCGCCGCAGAGCTGTCAGCTGTGACTCAGAATCCGAAAAAATCATCCCAGCTGACAGAAGAGTGTCAGTTAAATGTGTGTTTGTGAGTGAAGCCACGTGATCGGCTGTCTGTATGTTTGTGTTCATGTGGGGACCTGCAGGAGGAGGCCGGCGACTACACGTATGTGCAGCGGATTCGGGTTCCTCTGAGTCACGGAACACTTCTCCTGATGTCAGGAGCCACGCAAGATGATTGGCAGGTAGCCTCCAATCCTTTGACTGGATCGTCGTGTCATGTTTATTCTTATTACGGCTCTGTTTTACCTGCTTTTCGTTTGGTGTCTGCCGTCGCGGCTCCGTCCTGTTAGCAGTGAGCTCAGCTGTACACATGAAGCGCGATGGGTCGATTTTGGGTCCTCGGTGACCCACGAGAGGAGCCGTAACACACAACCGATAATAAACGTGATCACACATTTTGTTTACGGTCACATGAGTGAAGGTAAAGAGTTCCGAAACCGGGGAAACCAGTGGGTTTCCCGGGTTTTTAGAGTTAGGACACTGAGGAGGAGACAAACAGGAGAAGGTCACTGGTGTTTTATGGCGACACCATGCCGAGCTTCTGTCTGAGGAACCAAATCACACGGTCATTAATCTTCCTGGCCCGGCCCGAGCGGTTTGGACCTGAGCGTCCGTTAGTTCTTTCTGGTCCTTATTTTGACAAACCTCATCAGGAAGTCAGACTTCTCCTCAGGACTCATCTCTGCAGGAGGAAGTCTAAATATATCCAGCTGATAAAGACAGCTGTTAGAAGTCAGAGGTCAGCTGCAAAAAAAACAAAACTCCTATCTGCTTCTTTAAAGGTGCAACCAGCCACCACTAGGGGGGCAATACAGTGCAGGAAAGACGGCCCTGGTTCTTCACATTTACATTAGCTGAGTTCAGTTTCCAGCGTAGAGCATTCTGGGAAAAATCAGTCAGACACAAAGCTTAACTGAAGACCAGGGACTGATCCCACCGTCACATGTCCCCGGACCAAGGAGACCTGTAACTCTGAACGCAAAGGACGTGTGTGTGTGTCCTCCAGCACCAGGTGGCCAAGGAGTACCATGACCGAGGGCCACGCATCAACCTGACCTTCAGAACCATCCACCCCGAGCCGGAGGGCCACAGGCCTGGCACCAAGCTGCGATTCAAAGCCCAGCACCCCTACAGCGAGGCCTGAGCCACGCCAGGCGGGACCTGCTGGACCTGCCTGAGCTGCCGAGCCTGCTGGACCTGCTGGGCCACCAACAGCTCCAGGTAGTCTTTGACCGTGTTTTGGAAAGGAGCATCCGTGATAGTAATAAGCAGTAAGAGCTGAGATTCAGTCACATGTTTGGTGTGGAGGCGTCTGCTGTTCAGCCAGACGACATTAAGTGGAAGGAGCAAGTTAAGTGGCCACTTATCACGATTACAGCTCCATCAGGACGGCACTTAACCGTCTGACGAGACCTCAGAGCTTAAAACCTCCCGCGTGTGGAGACGACCCGAGACGTGCACACGTGTTCCGGCTGCTTCTCAAGTGTGTGCTGAAGCTCTGGGCGCTGTCGTCATGAGCACCACCTCTGACTCTCATCTCACAGCTCTGATTTTTTTCTCCTCTAAAATATTGTTTTTGTAGGATTTGTTCTCAGAACTCTGAATTATGATCTAACTCGGTGTGTTCGGACAGAATCTGTAACATTTCTGTTGAAGTTGTAACTAAGACGTCAAACAACGCAAACTAAATCATGTATTTATTTATTACTCACAACCAGGAGACGCAAGGTCACTGCGCATGTTGCTACAGTGACAAAGTCCAGAAGACATCAGGAAGTGCTTTAACTGAAAATAAACAGGAAATAATCGGAGGAGCGCTGTGAGTGTGTTGTTTCTGTGTGCACATGAGCACATGCGATTCTGCTCTGACATCAGGTCACCTCACCCGCCTCATTAACGAGGTTTTGAGCTGCATGTGTGAGCACAGCAGAGTCAGTCTGAGAGCAGATTACAGGTCCACGCCAAGCTGTTAGCTGCCAACATCCTGTCACATGGTCTCCGTCCAGCTGGTCGGGACCTGATCAGACCCACTTGTAGCTTCTCATATCTGTTGTCCTTCATCACAGCAGACTGCAAATTTGTCTCATGAAGGTGTTTTTATGTCCAACAACAAACATCATGACTGAAAATACACGTCAGCCTCATGGCCGCTTTCGGTCCACTGATCACACAAAACTGACAGGCCGGCTCGCCTCCTTACAAAAACCTTAGGAACCAAGCCTGGGGCGGGACTTAACGTGTAGAAAGGAAACATTGTTACAAGTAGCTCCTGTCTAGTTCGAACGTGTGTGGCCGAGTTGGTCCAACGTTACAACTGGCCACTGTGCAGCATATAGTAGACTATTTTAAAAGTCAGGAGATTGCAGTGCAGGTAAGCTCCGCCTCACTGTCTGTAGGTGAGGGGCGGAAACAGGGCGGGGCTTAAGTAGCACATTCATATATTCCCACGACCTGTATGAAGAGAATGTGTCGAATTAAATCCAGGAGATTTTTAGACCACGAAGGGAACTTTTTTCTTCTGATAAAAATCCAAATATGTAATTTTAATGAAGAAAAATAACTCCAGTGTCTGGAGGACGACTTTAATGTACATGATTGCCTAAATCAGTGCCAACCTCAGTCCAAATGACAATACAGAGGTCAGCCCGACCCTGTTTGTGAGCTGCAGCCGGGAGGAAATGCATCATTACGACGTCACTGAGTTTCACAAGACGATTCAGCTGTGGCTAACAATTGCTACAAGTCCAAGTCCTTTACTTGATGTGAGTTTAAACACGTATTACACTTGGTTGTTGTTGTATTTAGATGTCGGTGTGCTGGTGCAGGTCCAGCCTCAGCAGTGGCCGTGCTTTTGGTGCAGGGTGAGGGAGCGAAGTGATCACGTGGCGGATGTATAAATAGTCCAGAGTCTGCTGTTCCTTCCATCTGCTGGGAACAAGGACGAGTGTTTGCTTTCCTTTTGGTATCCGGCCGTTGAGCTGGCGAGAGTCTGGAGCGACTGCTGGAACAGTTGGAGGGAGGGTCATCTTCGCACTTCACGTTCGTATAAATCCCACAGCGGTTTGAAGAGCAAGCTGGCCGGTTTTAATTTAATCCTTTTCCTTTTAACGATATTGTAGAATAAATCCGTGACACACATTGATTCTGCTCATCCTGCTCTTCCCTGCAGGTTGTTTGATGGAGACACACAGAGAAAATATCTTTCTCACTTGTGGCTGAGTTTGGAAACAGCAGGCGAGCCGCATCGTCAGTACAGCTCAGACGTGTTTCAGCTCGTTCCTGTCACGCTGATGATTGTTCAAGAGCTAATTTTTCTCATCACTTTGTTTTAATTAGGTGAAACATTATGACAGCTGAGCTCTGCTTGCGAACTCAATCACAGCTGCTCAGACTGACTCTGAATCACGTCACCAGATCAAGAGGGATTTTTGCACTGTGGGAGGAAGTGGAGCTGTGGAGCTGTGGCGGCCATCTTTGTTTATGTGAGTGTTTTCAGCGTGAATGCACAAGCATGTTTGTGTCTCGGATGGTTGGCAGCATGAGGAGTTACAACACGTGTTTCAGTTAACTCTGACCCGCTGCTGTGTTTCATTAACTCGTCTCCGTCACTGTTACCGGGCCGATTTCCCAAGCCACCTGTCCGACGACTCCGGCTGATTTCAGATGACGGCACCTGTTGTGCAGCTGGAAGTGTTTGGAATCACAGGGCCGGGTTTATTACAGACCTTCAGGCAGCGTCTGTCCTGATCCAGCAGGACGTTAGAGAGTCTGTGTACGTGTCCAACACGTTAGATCCAAGTAAAAACGTAATGTTTCATAATGAATCGTTGATGTACCAGCTGTGTGAGCAGGTAAACCTCTGTGAATTTGATGCAACAGGACACCTGCAGGTCACGCCTGTCACTGCACAACAAACATAAAACCCGCAGGTCACATCAGATCCAGCTGTCAGTCATGTTTCTATCATCATATCTGTAACTCGATCCTATAACCAGCTCGAACTAATAAAACCTTATAGAAATATTTGTGACATTTTTGCATCATATTTACATGACGTTTTTTTGACTTCGTGCAGCAGCATTAAGCGTGTCAGAATCCTTTCAGTGAAAATTGTCATGGATTAGCTGTAAGCGCTCGCTCACAGAGTATCAGACTCCACATCAGCTCTTCTACCTCTCTGAGGTCCCCTGACATTTTGGTCGCTGTGGTAACCCCTCAGTGGGGGTGTGGGGTGATTTGGTAGTCGGTGAATGCTCCCTGTAGCGTGAACCTCACCTCCTGCCTGCGGCTTTAGTTCGAGAGAAACTGCAACGTCATTGTTAGAAAACTGACACAAAGTGCCGTTTTCATGAGCAGAGGTGACGTTTGCTTATGTCGCGTCAGAATGATTCATTTTGTCAAATTGTGTCACAAAAGTCAGCGTTTTGTCAGGATCTCTTTTCGTGATGCTTGGTTCTGTGACTGATTGGTGGAGTTCAGTTTGGTTAGTCACTACGTGCTGAGAGCTTGTTGTTCCTTTGACCTTCTCATGACCTCACCTGAACCAGAATGACACCAAAAAAAGATGGAACCAAGACGATGGTTCTCTTTCTGTCTCTTTGTTTTATTTGTTTTCTGCTTTGTGCATTTATGAAACGAGATGGCGTCCTGGTGGTGGTGCGGGAGGCAAGAACCCACCTCTGGAGAGCAGGAACGCCTGGACAAACTTCAGTGACAGTTGATGTATGACCTGAAACTGTTACTCTTGTGGGACCTGAAGAGAGGCCGGGTCTGGTCCTTGAGTAAAAGGTCAAACTGCTCCGATCGGTTCATTTCGGGTTCATCTGTGAGAGCAGAAACTTTCATACTCGGTGGTCGCAGAGAGTCTGGCTAAAAACATGACAGTGTTTTAAGAAGCAGAAACTTTTCCTTTTTGTTCCTGCTGGATGATATTTTCAAAAACCTGTCAGTCCTCCAAACATCTCGTGATGTCTTGATTTCCAGCTGTTTATTAGTTTGTTTTGTTTTCCGCTGCGTCAAGTAAAGTTCATGCTCAACATCTTCTGTGCACATCCTGGGGTCAAAGTTCAGCCAGATTGGCCACTTGAAACAAGACAGCCGAGAAGCTGAGACTGTGTGTGTCTCAGCAGTACGACACGTTTTCAGTGGTATGGAGACTTAGGGAGCATGCAGCAGACACTCCTGCAGGCGCCGCTGCCTCCTACAGGACACACGAAAACATCGTCTTACGAGATGTTCTGAAAACTACCTGTCCTGCTCTGACCTTGAGCTCAAACTGCATCCCGTCTAAAAACCATTCATACTAACTGTGTAACTCCACCTCATGTGTCGACCTGCAGTTCTTCTAAGGATTTACAGTGCCGAGATCACGTCCTGAAGATTATCAACACATTTTCACACGGGGATCTTCCCAGACGCAGCAACAACTACTCTCAAACTAAAGGAAGTCACCGATGACAGGCTGATGACCTTTGTTCATCACGAGACCAGAAAAGCTGTTTCAGGTTGAAAAAACTTATATCATCACGAAGGAGTCTCTGTACATCACCCGTTTCCATCCCCTTGTCTTCTTTCCTCCTGTTTGTCTCTCTGACATTAAAATGTGTTTCTGTGATCAGTTTGGATCACATGGAAGTTCAGGTCTAAACACACTGGAAACATTTTGAAGATGGATTGGATCCGATCTGCCAAACCACTTCTTAAGATGTTCAGCAGCAGCTCAGCACCTCTCTCTGCCGTGCAGGCAGGAGTCCAAGCAACAGCGTGACTTGACAGAAGTTCAAACACTCCACTCGCTGTGTGCGTGCCACGAATCAGAAATGTGATATCACACGACTGGCAGCAGATGGCGAAAGACTCAAAATAGAGCAAGTGTGTGAGGCACAGGATGCCCCAGCCTCAGTCTGACCCTCCTCGGGTGTCATCCCATTCAGGGGAGCTGTTTTAGGCCAACACGTCACTTTGAAAACACTGCATCTGCCGCAGCGTCTAAACGCCCGTCAGGTTCCCGAGCTTACGGTTCAGGACGTACACGCTGTTGTCTGGTGATGACAACATATAGTTTCCATGGCTACCACACGCTTCTAGTTTCTGTCGCCTGTGGCTCACACTTAAGTTCCATTTCTGCTCTGGACACCACAACTTTGGGGCCACTGGTGGGCGTCAGAGCGTCAACTGGGCTGTGGAGGCAAATGGTTAGATAATTAATATGGAAATACAGTAGATTTATGGAGTTCAATGAAGATCTGTACTTGGACCAAGTCTATTCGTCTTATATGTGGTTCCTTTAGAGGTAATATAATCACAAACCACTCTATTCATTTTCACTGCTATGCAGATGACACCCTGTTATATTTATCATTGAAACCAGGTGAAACCAACAGGTTAACTCAACTTCACGCATGCATTAAAGACATAAAAGCCTGGATGACCTGACAGCATGACTATGCTGTGTCCTAAACATCTCAGAAATACTCTTATCAAATGCTACAGTAAAGCAGCATTTCCTTGGTGCTCGACGGCATTACCTTGGCCTCCAGCACCACTGTTAGAAACCTGGGAGTTATCTTTGATCAGGATCTGTCCTTTGACTCCCACTTAAAGCACATTTCAATATCTACCTTTTTTCACCTTCATAATTTTGCAAAAATCTCACATTCCCTTACTCAAGAAGCTGCAGAAAAATGAGTCCACGCATTTGTTCCCTCCAGGCTGGACTTCTGTAATTCTCTATTGTCAGGCTGCACCATCAAGTCTTTAAAGACTCTCAAGCTGATTATGATTCTGCTGCTCGTGTACTGACTGGAACAGGGAAATTAAATAATAATTTCTCATGTTTTAGCTTCTCTACATTGGTTTGCTGTGAAATCTAGAATAGAGTTTAAAATCCTTCTCACCTATAAAGTCCTAAATGGTCTTGCGCTGTCATATATTAAAGAGCTTTAGATTTGCTTGTAGTTCCTAGGGTCTCCAAAATATGTATGGGAGGCAGAGCCTTCAGCTATCAGGCCCATCTTCTCTGGAAGCACCTCCCAGTTCTGGCCTTGGGAGCAGATGATTGAAAAATTGGACAAAAGACACTCGATATCGGATCTACGATAAAGGATATATTGTACAAGTCTCAAAAAAGGCTGGATAACAAAGCTTCAGAAAAGGTTATGACTTGACCAGGGTTTCGTTGGAATGGCGCAGCTTTTAGCTTCCAGGCAGAAACAAGGGCAGTTGTAGTTCAGAATGTTTTATTTCATCAATGATTAGTAGATTCTTCTCAGCTTAAAGAGTCTAGTTCCTTCATGGGACTCAAGACAAACAGGTGCACCTGGAGTAGACCCGTGTGGTAGACAGAAATAGTCCTTGCCAGGCCTCGATCTCTGTCAGAAACACCGTCTGGAGGAGATGAAGACCATAGTTTCTCCTTTAAGCTGCTGGAACATAATGATGGAGGTCAGCCAGGATGTTGTTCGTTGCCTGCTGCCATTGTAATGCGTCCATTTCTCCCGACCCACATGTGAAGACGTGAAGAAATCTCCCCTTCCAAGGATGACTCTTCTTCTGTGGTTGTATCTGGTGGTTGGAATGTTCAGGTATCATCTGTGGAAGCTTGGGCTCTGTTTGGAGTCTCCCCAGCTCCCTGACCTCAGCCCTCTCCTGGACCATTCCATCGACCTTCACCTTCACCTCACCTCAAACACACATTCAGAGGGTGCCATGGAAACGGTTAGCTGTGCTTTCCTGTAAGGACAGTAAATTATAGAGGGACTGATAATCAGACGGATCTCATTTGTACATTTGATTTTATTTCCGTGTCATGCACAGCGTCAGTGTGCTTGTCGGTTTGCAAGACATCACATTTACAGCAGCAGCAGTAAATGTTTCGTTACATTACAGCAGATTATCGACAGATTATTAACATTCTGCCTTTGCAGATCCATCAATTCATACAACTTTATTTGTCCTGAAGGCAATTTGTTTAGAGCAGGCAGCAAACACACCAGCAATAAATCAACAGCAGTGAAACAATAGAAGGAAATAAAGTCTGTTAGTGTGCTGTGAGGTAATGAATAAATCAGTCAGGGCATAAAAAAACATGTATGGGTCTTTGCGTCAAAGCTGCTGTGGATGGATTATCAAAAAATGGATAAAAATACGGACAAAAAACACTCAGTATTGGATCTACAGTTATTATCATGGATCAGTTGCTGAGCTGAGGTGATATCTGTGTCTGGTGGTCAGGCTGAAGGGTTGTTTCTTATTAGATGATGTCGTGTGTACAGCCGGTGCTCTGAACACGCTGACTCATGATGCTGCTGATCATGACTCTGCTGTTTGTCTGTTTGCCTCCTCATCTGTGAAAACATCAGCCAACAGATGTTTTATTGTAGAAAGGGAGGGAGGGAGTCACAGTTCTGTGGAAATCTTGCACTGATCCACGTTTCTTTCTGCTCCACTTTGGTTCTCTAGACTCACGGTGAAGTGTTTCCTCACCATCCAGATGTTCTCTCCTCATGCTCATTGTGGCGGGGTGACTGCTCTGAAGGCGGGAACCCTGACGGAGCAGGGAGGAGGAGGAGCAGTGGGAGGGAGCTGGAAACACTGGGAGTACAGAGAGAGAGAGCGAGCGAGGTGCCTATAAAGCAGAGAGCAGGAGGGGTGGCTGACTTTAGCCTCATTGGACTGATTAAGAAACGGCAGAGAGGACACCAGCGCAGAACCAAACGCTCTCACAGCAGGAGTGACGAGCAGACGGCGAGCAGCTTCAGTCCAAGTCTGACGACATTTCTTCTCCAACAGGACCGGGAGACACGGGTCTCATACCAGCCGTGCTCAACTACATTCTGTGTTATACAGATGGCGGTTGTGCGTCACATGGTCATGGAGGCCTCTGGCTTCCCTGTCCTGCCGGCCCACTTCATGGCCTCTGCCATGGAGGAGTTCCCCCAGCAGCTGCCCATCCCCAAGGGCCCGGCGAGGGGAAGGAGTCGCCCCCGCCACTCTCGTGGGGCTCGCTTCAAAACGCAGCCCGTCACCTTTGCTGAGATTGCAGAGTTCGAAGAAGAGGGTTCCTCGCCGCTGGAGGAGGAGAGAGCGCACCGCTCCTTCCTGCAGTCCCTGGAGAACCTGCGGCGGGGCACGCAGACACTGCACTGCCCGCCGGCGGCCCAGCACAGCGCCACGCCCACACCCGGCCCTGCCAGCCTGGACTCCAGCGACTCCGACTCCGCCCACTGAGGGCAGGGCCTCTCCTGGAACTGAGCTGCTGCTAGTAATCAAAGTATGCTTTTATTCTATACTAACATGTTGACATGTGCAGCATCGCCACCAGCTGGTCGACAGCTGAATCTGCACAGACGCAGCATTTTGTCCTTCCCGCTGTCTGACAGCCCGACTTGAACGACGACCCATGGTTGACATTTTTCCACTCTAAAGTTGTATTTTTCTCCCTTTTTTACTTGACAGTCACCATAGCAACGATTGTTTGTTGTTGCCCAGCTGTATATATGTTGACGAAGCCTCGGATGACTGTTGGCGAGGCCACACTACTCTGCCTTTATTTATTCTCACATGTTGGTCGTTACCAGCACAGCTTATTTCACTCTAACATCAGAAAATATTAACCTTTATACTGCGTTTTTGCTCTACATTTTACAATGACTGTTAGATGTCTTCAATAAATATTTTCAAGTATTTTGAGTCATTTCCTATGAATCTTGCATGAGGTGTAAGTGTGAGTCATGTTCTTCATGACCTCACCGCCTGATGAGACAGAATTTACGGGTGATTATGACATCAGATACAAAATGTAAATAAATGCCCAGACTGAAGTCTGTTCTCAACCTGCGTCTCTGCTCTTATGCACTTTCATGTCGGGCCTGGCTTCCTGTCTCCCGACCTCAATGGTTCTGGTAAACTGTGACAATGTACTTAAAGTACCTCCCGAACTGTAGGGGGCAGCATACCACCAGAGTAGTCACTGACTGCTGTCAATGCACCGCTTGCTGGACTTCTCTCTGGATGTAGCTTTAGCAACCGTTAGCTCAGTTAGCAGAGGAGCGAAAGGTGGGTGGGGACACGGCCAGTCTGACCACAGGAAGAAGAGTACGGAGGTGATTTAGCTTCTCCTCTGGCCTCTGAGTCAGGTTGGTGTCCCCCCAGTCCCACTCCTCTGGGGCCTGGACAGAGGAGGATCAAAGGTCACTATGAACAAATGTTTACTCATAACTAAAATTCATCAGGTTTTCTGGCATCATAATGACCATATTTCTGGTTTGGTTATAAAACCAATGTGGTGACATTAATGGTCTTCATCATCATCATCACGAGCGCTCAGGTTGTGTCCGGTGATGACAGTGAGTTGTCAGAACTCACTGAGGTTTGTCTAGTGAGACCCTCCCTCATTCATTACTCACTGTCAATAAATTTGATCATGAAAGTTGCTCATTGTAGGCAGTCTGATTGTGATTCTGAAATAAATGTGACAGCAACCTGTGTGTCAGATTATTGCAGAATGGCCCTTTAACAAAGCGAATGTAAGCAGGAGCTGTCTTTTAACACACATGTAAAACAGACTTCAAGGACGGCCTTCTTTCACCTCCGTAACATTGCTAAAATCTGGCACATCCTGTCTCAACAAAATGCAGAAAAACTAGTTCACATACTTGTTACTTCCAGGCTGAATTACTGTAATTCTTTATTTTCAAGATGCCCTAATAAGATTTTAAAAACTCCTCAGTTAATCCCGAATGCAGCTTGTGCTTTATCATCATGCAGGTTTTTCTAGGTCACGGCGGAGCTGCTGCTGTGGTCCTGCCTGATGCCTCCTGGCCCCATTAGGACAGGAGATCCTGTGACTTGGATCCTAGACTGGATTGACCAGCCTAGTCCATGGATTACAATGAGTTCTGGACCAACGTACTATAGCTGGATTTATAGACTCATATCAACTCAAACTTTCTTACTGATCTGTTATTGTCATGTTGTTGTGTTCTGTACAAGTGACATCTATGTCACGTCTGTCCATCCCAGGAAGAAGGATCCTCCTCTGTGGTTCTTCCTGAGGTTTCTTATTTTCCATTAAGGTTTTCCTCACCCAGTTCGAGGGTCTGAGGGCAGAGGATGTCACATCTGTACAATTTATAAAAGTCCAGTGAGACAATTTGTGTTTGTGATTTTGGGCTATACAAATAAAATTTGATTTGATTTGATTTGACTTACATCTGCAGCGCCGCTCACTGCTCTGTTGAGAGCTGAGTGGTTCCACCCACAGCCTGCAGAACCCTGTCATGATCCTTCTTTAGAACAGAAGCCACATCTGCACTCGACCTGCTTACATTTTGATGAAGCTCTATAAATGGAAGACTTATTATTGTCTACGTGATCCAAAACTAAATATCTGAAGGTAAATCGAACTTTAAACACAAACATCAGCCTTGCTCATTTTGTCTGTACGGTGGCTTTTTTTGGACAAATGGGACTCAGCAGAGAGAAGATGGACAATATGAACTCATTCTGAGCCCACCTTGCCCCAAAAAATTTTTAAAATTCTATTTTTATTTTATTAACACAGTAAAAGTAAAATAAGAAATGATCCGTTAATTTTAACAGTATCGTTTACAAGCTAAATTATTGTGATTCACAAACGTCGGCAGGAAACACGTCTGTTTGTCAGCAGGATGACACAGAAACTACATGTTTTCATCCGTCCTACAGCTGTGAGGATTTTGGTAGCCAAATGTCAAAGGTCACACACACATATCCCCAGAATGTACTGACACAGAGAGGTCTAACTAGTGTCATTTTGTAACATCTCACAGACTGTCCATCCCACAGCTAGAACCAGCTGGCTCTGCAGTTCATGTATCATCCATCAGGTGGCGCCAGCATGTTACCTTTTTCACACCAACACATAACAAGTACTGACACTGCAGTGTGGTAGACAGAAAAATGAGCCAATAAGATAACAAGCCGAGGTTGAAAAGTCAGTGTTTGCTGCTGGGGAGCAGATGTTGGAGATACTTCGGCTGTGACGGTTGATGTTTGCACTCTTGCATTCTTGTTTACAGTCTTGCAGTCAGCAGACAGCTGTCAGTGCCCCAACATCCAATAAACAGTTTGTTTAGTGTCTGTAATCAGGACAGACAGTTGAAACCAAGTTCAACAATATCAAGTGGCATCCATGAGGACGTCTCTGACATCTCTCACCTCAAGCTGAGTTTGATTTGACCATTTGTGGTCATCTGTGGTCCACAGCGTGCAGAGAGCAACCCAGTGTTTGTAACTGTAAGATTGTTTTATAATTTATCCATGGTGTTTATTTATTACAGCCAAGGTTTGAGTACTAACATCCGTGAACTAAAGTGGTCTCAACAGAAAGCGAGTTTGGAACTCTGAGCACTGACCACCCTCCCCCAAAGCCGAACCTCAGACGACCACTGAACGACCGCCCGAGCAGGGCAATCTACTTCTACACCACTTTTTATTATTGATTAGCTTTAGCAGTGCCACAGACAAGATTTATTCATTTTACTTTTCAAAGCTAGTTAAACCAGCCACTAGGGGTCAAAAACCAGTGTATTTCTAGTAAATGCTGAGGGTTGCGTCAGGAAGGGCGTCGAGTGTAAAAACTGAGCCAAATCAAACATGCGAATCACGAAAAAACAATCACAGCTGATCGGTCGGGCCGGGTTAACGACCGCCACCGTTGCTGTTGACACACAGAGAACTGGCGGAAACTGGGCTGCTCTTAGTCGAAAACCAGCGGAGGGAAATGCATTTGGAGACAGAGAGAGAAGAAGAAAGAGTGGAGGATTGAGAGTAGGAACTCTAAATGTTGGCACGATGAGCTGGCTGACGTGATGCAGAGAAGAAAGGGAGATGCTCTGTGTGTGGAAGAGAGTAGGTGAAAGGGCAGCGAGGATAGAAACACTGCAGCAGGTTCAAGCTGAACCATCATGTTGAGGACAGGAAGAGAAATGGAGCAGGTGGCTCCTGAAGGAGGAGCAGGCAGAGAATGTTGTAGAGGTGAAAAGAGTGTCAGACAGGATCATGAGTGTGAAGCTGGAGACTGAAGGTGTGATGAGGATTGTTGCCAGTGGTTCTGACCCACAAGTTGGCTGTGAGATGGAAGAGAAAGAGAAATTGTGGAGCGAGTTAGATGAAGTGGTGGAGAGTTTTCCCAGGGAGGAGAGAGAGGTGATTGGAGCAGACTTCAGTGGACATGTTGGTGAAGGGAAAACAGGTGATGAGGAGGTGATGGACAGGTTTGGTGTCAAGGAAAGAAACCTGGAAGGACAGATGGCAGTGGATTCTTCAGAAAGAATGGTAATGTCTGTGGTGAAGACCTACTTCCAGAAGAGCGAAGAACACAGGGTGACATATAAGAGCAGAGGCAGGAGCTCACAGGTGGACCACATTCTGTGGAGACGATACAATCTGAGAGAGACTGGAGACTTCAAGGTGGTGACAGGAGCGAGTGTAGCCAGACAGCATCGGATGGTCGTGTGCAGGAGGATCCTGGTGGTGAGGAAGAGGAGGAGAGTAAAGGTGGAGCAGAGGATCAAATGGTGGAAGCTGAAGAAGGAAGACTGCTGTGAGGACTTCAGGGAGAGGTTGACACAGGTTCTGGGTGGTCATGAAGAACGGCCAGATGACCGGGTAACCATAGCAACAGTGATCAGGGAGACAGGTAGGGAGGAGTTTGGTGTTTCATCTGGACAGAGGAGGGATGATCAAGAGACATGGCGGTGGAGCGAGGAAGTACAGGAGAGTATTGACAGGAAGAGGTTGATGAGAAAGAAATGGGATAGTGAGAGAACGGAAGAGAGTGGACAGGAACATAAGGAGAAGGAGGAGGTGGCAATGGCTAAACAGGAGACGTCTGATGAGCTGTACGAGAGGTCGGACACTAAGGCATGAGAAAAGGATCTGTATCATCTGGTGAGGCAGAGGGATCGAGCTGTGAAGGATGTGCAGCAGGTTCAGGTGATAAGGAGAGAGATGGAAATGTACTAACAAGTGAGGAGTGCTGAGAAGATGGAAGGAGAACTTTGAGGAGCTGATGGATGAAGAAAATGAGAAAGAAAGAAAGAAAGAAAGAAAGAAGGGTGGGGGAGGTGGAAACTGGAACAGGAAGTTGGAGAGATTAGTAAAGATGAAGTGAGAGAAGCTTTGTAGAAGATGAAGAATGAAAAGTTGGTCCTGATGACGTACTGGTAGAGGTGTGGAAGTGTCCAGGAGAGAGAGCGGTGGAGAAACCGTTCAACATGATGTTGGACAGTGAGAAGATGCCTGACGAATGGAGGAAAAGTTTACTGGTGCCGATATTTAAGAACAAGGGTGATATGCAGAGTTGTAGCACCTACAGAGGGATAAAGCTGAAGATGTGGCAAAGAGTCGTGGAAGCGAAGCTGAGAGAAGAAGTGATGATTTGTGAGCAGTAGGATGGTTTTGTGCCAAGAAAGATCACTACAGACACCATGTTTGCTTTGAGGATGCTGATGGAGGAGAATAGAGGTCAGAAAGAGCTGCATCGTGTCTTTGTGGATCTAGAGAAAGCCAACGATGGGGTGCTGAGAGAGGAATTGTGGTTCTGTATGAGGCAGAGAAGCATGTTAGACTGGTGCAGGAGATGTATGAGAGCAGTACGACAGTGGGGAGGTCGCTGCAGGAGTGACAGAGGTGCATCAAGGATTGGCCCTGAGCCCCTTCTGGTTTGCTGTGGTGATGGACAGACTGACAGATGAGGTCAGGCAGGAATCTCCGTGGAAGATGATGTTTGCAGATGACACTGTGATCTGTAGTGAGAGCAGGGAGCAGGTGGAGGAAAACCAGGAGAGGTGGAGTAAAGAGTGGTAAAGAGGTGGAGAAGCTAGTGCAGGCAGGATGAAGTGGGTAGAGAAACGTATCAGGAGTGATCTGTGACAAAAGTGAAAGAAAGGTTTACAGGAGAGTAGTGAGACCAGCATGGTTGTTTGTTTTGGAGATGGTGGAACTGTCCAAAAGACAGGAGGCAGAGCTGGAGGAGGCAGAGTTAAAGATGCTGAGATTCTCTTTGGGAGCGACGAGGATGGACAGGATGAAGAACGAGCAGGTCGGACGTTTGGAGACACAGTTAGAGAGGCCAGAATGAAATGGATTGGACATGTGCAGAGAAGGAACAGAGGAAATGTTGGTTGAAGGATACTGAAGATGGAGCTAAGAGGAGATTGATGGATGTGGTGAGAGAGAAGAGGAGGACAAGGAGAGATGGAGGAAGACGATTCGCTGTGGCGACTCCTAGAAAAAGTAAAGCTGAAAAAGGGAGACTTTTCAAACATAGTTATTTTTAATGTCAACATGCTCAAGAATTCATATAAAAAACATAATATCACATTATTTAAAAGGCCACTGACCAGCAGACAGTGTGTTCTGCCCACTGACCTAATTAAAGATTGACTGTCACCGCATTTGATCATAAATAGAAGTTTTAGTTTTGTCATTAAAGAGGAGGTTTCCAGGTTTAGGTCGTCTTCAGTGCTCCAGCTGAAGACATCCGGACTTCTTTTTGGTTTTGAAAACGTTTCCCCTCTAATCCGAAAGAACTGAAGAAGCCGTCGGATGGGAGGCAAAACCCCTCCAAAACCCAAAAGAAGTCTGAAGACGAGGCTGCCAGGAGAATCTTTTGACCGTTTTACTCTTCGATGTTCACGTCCATCTTGGAATCTTTCTGCTCTGATTCAACTTCTCGTGCGTCATCACGCGTTTGATGGACGGGGAGAATTACCCAATAAAAAGTTACAATCAGATCTGTGACCAATCGTCGGCTACCTTATTACACCGTCCGGAACCAATCAGGAAGTTGTTGTGAGGGTTGTACCCAATCACAGCGAGGGGGCGGGCTCTCGCTCGAGGAGCGCGAACGGTGAAGGGACGGACTGCTGCGAGAAAATGGCGACCGTCGAAGAGTTTGGTGAACTCGCTGAGCTGAAATAGTTGTGACAATTCGTGCGTTCACGTCCTCCAGTCAGCGGTTCGGTCCGTGTGGCGATGCCGTCGCGGGCCGCCTGATGAGCGCGTCGGCTCACATGAAGGGTTGGCAGCTGGAAATGGCGTCCGTGTGAGTCCAGGTGACGTTGTGGTTCTGGACGGGACGTTATGGCTTTACATAACCTGGTGTTTGTGATCGACGTGGATTATGGAGGTTACGATTCGGCGGATCATCGGGAGCTCCAGAATAATTTCGTCAAACGCGGAGTTCTACAAATTCTGCTGCATTTCGGCTGCAGATTCGGGTTTGACAAAGTACGCTGGGGGTACAGATTCTTCCGGTCCGGGAACGGCCGGGGCCGACGGCTCCTGTCTAGAGGATCGGACTTCAAGGAGCTTCGCCACAAAACGTTTGAGGACTTCGAGATGGAGTTTGAAGCCAAATTTGACGTGCGGGATAAAGTGTCCCAGCAGAGGTCCGGCCGGTCCACCTGTGTCCAAAACGCACTCAAAGAAACCCTGCTGGACTTCCAGTGGGACAGACCTGACATCACGTCTCCCACCAAGCTGGCCCTGACACCCAGGAAGTCCAGCCGGGCCGGGACGCCCGCTGTCCCGCAGGAGGATGACGGCTCCGGCGGCGGGAGGAACGTGGTGTTCGTGGTCTCGGAGTGTCCTCGGTCCAGGTCGCAGCTCGCGGACTATCTGTCGCTGGGAAACCAGGACCTGCCGGCGGATGCCGCAGAGCACATCATCTCCAGGGGCCTGCACGACATGCTGGTCCATAAACAGGTGGCGGTGCACTGGGTCGACAGCACGTCCCATGTCCAGGTGAGTCCAGAGAGACGAGGAACCCCTGTGGACAGAACCCAGTGACGGTACACAGGAACCAGTAAGATGTTTGCAGTCATTGGGATGGAAAATCATTAATATTGTGAAGAAACACAATTTTAATCTTCAGAACCAGGCAGAACCACATGTCAGCTTCTGTACATCAAACTTTGGCCGTTTGAGGAGAAATATGAGGACATTTTACGTGAAAACTAGTGCCCATGTTCCGCCGTCATTTAAAAACATAACGGGTGATGTTCCCCCCTGGCAGAGTTCCACAGATGCTGTGAATGTCCTGGTCGAGTGGTCTGTGGCACCGCTGATGGACCCAGACCAGCTCAGACCGCTCTGGCTGCAGATATCTCCCTCACGCTCTCTGCCCTCTGCCATCACAGACGCACATCTTCTGTCTCCTGCAGGTCCAGAGGTGTGACGATCACCTGGGCCTGGACACGCTGTCTGCGCTCCTGGCTCAGCTGGACGGCACCGTGGTCCCGGTGGTGGCGCTGCTGAGTCTCTGCTGCACCCAGGACGTCTTTGCTTTAAAGTCCAGCGCGGGATACCTGCTGTCCTCTGAGGGGCTGCGGCGCCTGGCGTCTGCCGCCACAGACGGAGTCCTGCAGTGGGAACAAGGTGGGCAACGTCAAAGTGTCTGTTTCCACAGCACAGTTTGACGTGTCGCGCTGATTTGTAGTTTCCATACAGCAGCGCTGCAGCTGTTGATCATTTGAGTAATCAGATTAGGTTAGATTTTTAAAAAAAAAATTAAATTACTTTGGCTTAATTTAAGTGCAGTAATATGTGAAATAAAAATCAAAGTCTGTTAAATGAAGAACTAATTAAACTAATTAAAAAATCTAAATTTTTATTGCTTAAAATGCAATAACATGACACGTCTGCAGTGCAAACTTAAACATTTCTTACAAATCAAAGGACGCATAAAATAACAGACAATGACCAAGTGTGATGTAACCTCTGGTGTGTGTGTCTGGGTCCATCACAATAATGTGAACGAAGTCCCAGATTTAATAAATGGACTGCAGCATTCTATTTTCTGACAAACTGACTTCTACATTTTCATATCACGCCTCACCTATTAGCCATATTTGCCTACCTGTACGTTCCTTTCACTAGCAATCGGTGATTTAGGTTAAATGCTGCAGTGAGCGAGACGTGAACATTACCTGTCGGGTCATTAACAGGTATTAACAGGATGCTCTCTGCTGAGGTGCTGCAGTGGAACACCAACTCTGTTCTGCAATACATGAACTCCACTGAGTTCTCTTTCCTGTGTGACTTACAAACACACTGGAGACACTGTTGCTCTCCCCGCAGTGGTCCCTCGTCTATGCCTTCCTCCGTGGGCTCGTATTCCTCGCTTCACATCCACATTCCAGCAGTGGAAGTGAGCGCATTGTGCAACAGAAATAATCATCCGGGTGAAACGCGGTGGCTGTACAGTTAAACTGGAGTAAATGCAGCCTCAAGGCATTTTAATAATCGAGTCACTTCAATCATTCGAGGAATCGTTTGAGCCATAAAATACAGGCAGGAAGTGACCACTTGGGAAAGTACAGTGCGCAGCCCAGTCATCACATCATTTATACGGTGACGTAGTCCGTTTGGGTCAAATCCTACTCACACAACAAACTTCATAAAACTCCATCGCTGTTTGACTGACATCCATAAATAGATCCAGATTATAGGCCAGTTACAAAGTTAAATTCAGACCTTGTCTGCGACTTAAATTTTGGTTAACTTTAAATCAGAATTACTATGGACACATAATTAAACAGACTTAGCTCGTGGTAATATGAATCATGGGTAAAATAAGACACTTAACAGAGGAGGCAAAGATGGCGGACACAACAGTGCCACTCAGTGGCAGCGGGAGGTAATTGCATTTTACAGCTGCAGAAAACCTTTTCCTGTTGGAGGAGAATAATGTGGAAAAATGCTGCTGTTTCGCCATTTTAATCGACTTAATGGTAATGGGAAGCTAAGATACACACTCACACACAATTTAGTTAAAATCCATCTAAAGGTTGAGTTATGTCTAGTTTTGAAAAGTGATCTGATCCATGTTTGTCTCACAGCCTTAAAGTGGATCAGTTCATCCATGAGTCAGACCACCACCCCACTAACAGACAAACCTCCGCAGGGGAAAACATGACCTGCTCCCTCATGTGGCTGTGATTGACCTTTTTAATCCGCCTGACATTTAGCACAGTGTCACTCACTCATAAACATCTGACTTCAGACCAGGCACACAGTGGACGTTATGATGAACTGTGGTTGTTCCATCTTCTTCCTCCACCAGCGGATGGGATGCACAGCAGTGACGTCACGGTGGAGCCGGTGTCTTGTGGACAGAGGCTGCTCCCAGAGTCGCTGGCAGTCTGTGTGAAAGGAGCGCTGCAGGGCTGGGACGCCTCCTCGCTTACGTGGACCTCCTCAGAGTGCTGGGTGCTCCGCTGCTCCAGTAGCAGCGCCCGGGAGGCCGATGCCTTCCAGCACCTCCTCGTGGAGCTGTCGGCGCACGCTCTGCACGTGGTGAGCAAGTTGTGTGTATCTTCAGCTGCTCCCTGCAGCTCCGTCTGAGCGTCTGCACGTCTGCTCAGACTGCAGAAGTTGTTTCAGCGCAGCCAGCAGATTAACCATAAAGCTGTTATGTTATCAGAGCAGATGGTCACAGACAACAGCTGCTCACAGTATCTCCAGCTGAGACCCCCATCTCCCTCTCAGACACCAGCACTCTCATCCATCCAACGAGAGACCAGATGTTCACCTAACCAGTACCATGAAATGCTGACTGTTTTAAAATAAAAACTTCTAACAAAGCTATACGAAGGACAGGGCGAGCTGAACAGTATGTGTGACCCAAGGTGATGGTGTCAGCACTGTGGCAGCTCTATAATATCTTTAATTCTGCTCTGTCCTGCTGACGCCATCCGTCGATCCGTCAGTCACTGTGTGTGTGATATGGTGGACGGTACCAGTGGTTCTGCTGGTTGAGAGTGGCAGGTTTGTGCTGACGCTTGCGGTAAGATCGTGCCACAGAAGCTGCTCCCGAGCTCTCTGCTTGTGTGTTTTGCAGGGTGTGGGTGGTTTTGTGTTTTCATTGCGGCAGCTCACTGGAGTGGACACGCAGCTCTAACATCCTCCGGCTGCCTCATTTCCAGAAATATCCTGTTGAAAATTGATTTTTGTGGCATTTCCTGATTCTCCTCTTTCGCTCCAGCTGTGTGAGGTGAACGATGGTGGCCCGGCGTGCTCGGCCATCCTCTCCCCACTGTCACACTCCACAGCTCTGCTCACGGTTCTGAAGCCTGGAATCACACAACACGAGCAGGTTCTGACCGCTGAAAACAGCAGCGCGGCGGAAGCTTCTGCTGAGCTGCCAGACGTTGTGAGCCGTGTTCTGGGAGTCGTGTACGACATGATGGAGGAGGACGGTGAGGACTGAACTTTAGCAGAATTAAAGGCTAAGGTTTTCATGGAGCCTCGACCATATGTTACATTTGTTATGATGTTTAATGTACAGGTTTGAACATTTTTATGTAATGTTTTAAGGATTTTCGTCACTTTGTTTTTGATACTGTGAAAATTTTAGAATATTTCACTAGAAATGTATGAACCATAATCATCAGAATTTAAAGGAAAAAGGCTTGAAAGATTTCACTTCGCAAGTAATGAATGTTGAATATATGAAAGTGTATGAATAAGATCATGAAAATATACGCTTCTGAATGATATTCAACCTGTTTAAGATGCACTTTTGTGTGTTTGTCCTATTGTATTTTCAAACAGCGGAAACCTTTAATGTGTCAGATTTAATCATATTAATGGCGATTTTTAATTCCTCAGTC
>KV751377.1:5401526-5422945 GCA_001698575.1 Mola mola | reverse complement strand
ACCCCAGTGATGGGAGGGCCCAGCCCAAAGTCCTCCGGCTCTGCCTCTTCTTCAGAATGCGTGTTGGTGGGATTGAGGAGATCTTCGAAGTATTCCTTCCACCGCCGAACTATAGACTCAGTTGAGGTCAGCAACTCCCCTCCCACACCGAAGACCGTGTGGACGGGGTTCCGCTTTCCCCTCCTGAGTCGCCGAACAGTTTGCCAGAATTTCTTCGGCGCCGACTGGAAGTCTTGTTCCATGGCCTCACCAAACTCCTCCCACACCCGGGTTTTTGCCTCAGTGACCACCCGAGCCGCAGATCGCTTGGCCTGCCGGTAGCTGTCTGCTGCCTCGGGAGTCCCACAGGCCAACCATGACCTGTAAGTCTCCTTCTTCAGCTTGACGGCCCCTTTCACCTCTGGTGTCCACCAGCGGGTCCTGGGATTACCGCCACGACTAGCACCAGCGACCTTGCTACCACAGCTTCGAGCAGCCGCCTCGACAATGGCAGCGCGGAACATGGCCCACTCAGACTCCATGCTCCCCACTACCTCCGGGATGTGGTTGAAGCTCCTCCGGAGGTGGGAGTTGAAGACCATTTTCACAGGGTCCTCAGCCAGACGTTCCCAGCAGACCCTCACTATTCGCTTGGGCCTACCTGGTCTGTCCGGCTTCTTCCCCCGCCACCTGATCCAACTCACCACCAGGTGGTGATCAGTTGACAGCTCTGCTCCTCTCTTTACCCGAGTGTCCAGCACATACGGTCGCAGATCAGATGATACGACTACAAAGTCAATCATTGACTGTCGACCTAGGGTGTCCTGGTGCCAAGTGCACTTATGGACACTCTTATGGCTGAACATGGTGTTAGTTATGGACAAACTGTGACTAGCACAGAAATCCAATAACTGAACACCACTCGGGTTCAGATCGGGCAGTCCGTTCCTCCCAATCACACCCCTCCAGGTCTCGCTGTCATTGCCCACATGAGCGTTGAAGTCTCCCAGTAGGACGATGGAGTCCCCAGTAGGGGCACTCTCCAGTACCTTTTCCAAGGACTCCAACAAGGGTGGGTACTCTGAACTGCTATTTGGCGCATAGGCACAAACCACAGTCAGGTCCCGTTCCCCAACCTGAAGGCGCAGGGAAGCAACCCTTTCGTCCACGGGGGTAAACTCCAACACATTGGCTGAGAGCCGGGGAGCTATTAATAAGCCCCCGCCTGCTCTCCGCCTCTCACCTGGGACAACTCCAGCATAGAACAGAGTCCAACCCCTCTCAAGAAGACTGGTTCCAGAACCTGAACTGTGCGTTGAGGTTAGGCCGACTATATCTAGCCGGTATCTCTCAACCTCACGCGCAAGCTCAGGTTCCTTCCCCATCAGAGAGGTAACATTCCATGTTCCGATAGCCAGCTTCAGCAACCGGGGATCGGACCGCCAAGGCCCCTGCCTTTGACTGCCACCCGATCCACATAGCACCAGACCTCTATGGCTCCTCCTGTGGGTGGTGGGCCCACATGAGGATGGACCCATGTCTCCTTTTCGGGCTGAGCCCGATTGGACCCCATGGAAAAAGGCCCGGCCACCAGGCGCTCGCCTACGGACCCCTTCCTGGCTCCAAGGTCTGGCTCCAGGGCGGGGTCCCGGTATCCCTCCAGGCAGGGTACACAAGTCCTTGTTCTTCACCATCATAGAAGTCTTCGAACCGCGCTTTGTCTGGCCCCTCACCTAAGACCAATTTGCCTTGGGTGACCCTACCAGGGGCAAACGGCCCCCGACAACATAGCTCCTAGGATCATTAAGGCACCCAAACCCCTCCACCACGGTAAGGTGGGGGTTCCAGGAGGGGTTTTTCAGGTGTATAGGGCTATACTCTCCCCTTACAGCCAAATTTTGCAGAACTGACAGGATGTTGCTTCACAGTGCAGATGGATAATGACCCTAAACATACTGACTTTTTGATGACAAAGAAATGGAATATTCTTCAATGGCCGAGTCGGTCACCTGATCTCAACCCAACAGAGCAGCTTTTCAGTTTCCGAGGGCAGAAAGACCCACAAACAAGCAGCAACTGGAGATGGCTGCAGTGACGGCCTGGCAAAGCATCTCCAGGGAGGAAATTCAGAATTTGGTGATGTCCGTGGGCTCCGGACTTCAGGCCGTCATTGACTGCAGAGGAATTTCATCCAAGTACTAAAAACTATGCTTATATTTGCAATTAAGTGAGTTTGTCCAAATAGTTTTGAGTCCCTGAAAATGGAGGTAACTGCATAAAATGGCTATAATTCCCAAACAGTGAAAAAGAGTAAAAAAAAAAAAAAGTAAACCTCTGAAATTAAAGTTGAAAATCTGCACTTCCATCACATCTTCTGATCATCTGATCAAAACTGTCCTGAAATATTAAAAAGTCAAATCATGTCAGAAAGCTGGGATGGTCATCAGTCAGGAAGTTTGACCATTTACAGCAGTGTCTCTTTGATTCCCCACCTGTGGAAGAACTTCAGGGCCAGAATGTTGGGACGTCAGATCTGTCGGAATTGTGACCTGAGAGCAGAACGAACGTTTGCAGGATGCGGCCGTGTGTGTGCGCACGTTCTCACTGCTGTCTCGCTCTTATCTGGCGTCTGTCTGTGCAGTGCGGAGTACCCTGACCTGCGCAAACACAACAACTGCATGGCCAGTCACCTGACGCCCGCCATCTACACCAAGCTGTGTGACAAGTCCACGCCCAACGGCTTCACGTTGGACCAGGCCATCCAGACGGGCGTGGACAACCCCGGCCACCCCTTCATCAAGACGGTGGGCATGGTGGCAGGAGACGAGGAGTCCTACAAGGTCAGACATGTGTTACAGTAACTTCCTGTTAGTGCCGAGAGCGTGACGGAGGCAGGTCGCAGCTTCTTGGGCCTGATTCGCCCCCCTACAACGACTGAGAGGCGTGTCTTATTGCTACTGATTAGTTGTCCGAACCACGGTCGGCTGTGAGGCGTCTGTAGGATTGGTTTACTGCTCGGAATCGAATCGTAAAGAACAAACCCGTTTGATTTTTACGATTCCGATATTTCTTGCCATCGACAAAATGCTTGCAAATCGTCGCAGTGGAATTTTTTACCCCAGACGGAAGGGGGTGTGGTCTCGTGGTCGGTTGTGCGCGGTCAGAGGTTTATATCGTTAAAAATGTTTTGACTGTGTGAAGGAGCCTCAGAGGAACTGCTGGGCAGGAGGAGTCACTCCTCCCCAGCTACAGTGGAGGCCTCGAGTCCTCTCATAGTCCCTGTTCTCACACGAGTGGGCGGTTCCCCGGTCCGACCGACAGCGTGTCAAGACTTTTTGGAATGGACATAGAAATGTACGGAAGAGGATTAGTGTCACGTGTGAAAAATTCTGACTTTTCTCTCAGAGTTCTGAATTCAATTTCAGAACTTTTTTTGCAGAATTCAGGGGAAAGGAAGTTCTCATCCTCAACATTCTGAGACAAAAGCCAGAAGTAAATTTGGATATTGTCATACCTCAAGTTTTTGATCGTAATCCTCTTCCAAAGGTTTTGTCGTCCAGCTCAAAGGATATTGTGCTGTGATTCCATAATTATGTTTTTTGCCTTTAAGGCCACAGTGGAGATAAGAATAATTACACATTATTGCCTTTTTCCTCATCCTGGTTCAAACATGTTTCAGGTGTTTGCAGAGCTGCTGGATCCTGTCATCAAGGAGCGGCACAACGGCTACGACCCCCAAACCATGACCCACCCCACCGACCTGGATGCCGGCAAGGTGACGCTCACAGAGAGCTCCACACTCCGCTAACACTTAAACACATCCTTTATCGCCTTCCAGAGAAAAGGTTTTAATTTTATTTAAACGCTTCTGACAGTCATGTCTCCTCCAAGTTTAACTAAATGGACCCCGTTTGCAGAAACCTCAGCAGAGACTCGACAGCAGCTTTCAGGAGGTTAACGGCCAAGTTAAAGCTGAGGCAGAGGAGCAAGGCCTCCCTTGCAGGAGGAACCAGGAGGAAGACGAAGAGCGACAATGTGGTGCTAGAAACAGAACAGAACTGACAGAGTTAGCAGGGTTAGCACGCGGGGGGAGGGGCAGCAGGTGGTCTTGCTCAGAAAAAAGAGAAAGCAGACAGGTGACTCGCAGGAGGATGGGGAGGAAACGGAAACGGCAATAAAACAAATATCGGCTGAAGTATTTCCCGTGCTGCTCGTTTCAGCTCCAGTCGGGCCAGTTTGATGAGCGCTACGTGCTGTCGTCCAGGGTGAGGACGGGCCGCAGCGTCCGGGGGCTGAGCCTACCCCCCGCCTGCACCCGGGCGGAGCGCAGAGAGGTGGAGAGGGTGGTGGTGGACGCCCTCTCGGGCCTGAAGGACGACCTGGCCGGGAAGTACTACAGCCTCACCCAGATGACGGAGCAGGAGCAGCAGCAGCTGATCGATGTGAGCGATGCTATGAGACGTTAGCCACGAGCTAATAAATACACACACAGCTGTCTGAGCAGCATAATAAACTAATGTCTGACAGCCTCGTTTCCCACTTCTCTTTCCTCCAACAGGACCACTTCCTGTTCGACAAGCCCGTGTCCCCCCTGCTGACCTGTGCAGGAATGGCTCGTGACTGGCCGGATGCCCGCGGGATCTGGTCAGTAAAATAAGGATGAATAAACCAACAAATTGCATGTATAAAAGGTAAATAATAACGTGTCCCTTTTTGCCGACTGAGAGCCGAGTGTCGTCATACAGCTGCGTTCTAATGTCACCCAGATAACCAAAGGAGTTGGAGTCAGGATGTGTGACATCCAAGTGTGAATGCAAGGATACACTCGGGCTCATTATGAGGACTCCAAACCAAAACATGCACAAACATTAACGGTACCGGGAACGACCCCTGTGGAACTCCATCTGCACGACTCTCCTGCTCCTACAGCAGAACTAGAAATTCTTTTATTTTTTAATCAAAGAACTTGAATTCTGAACCACACGTCGGTCCTGGTCAGTTAAGGTGAGGTGACAGTTGAGGCAAGTCGTCTCCTGACTGGCCGCTGCAGGTTTTAATGCCAACCAACAGGATGAAAACAGATGGACAGAGTTGGAACTTGGATTTTTTTTATTGGATTTTCTCAGCATTCTGAGAAATGGTTAGTTGGTGTTTTGAATCGAGTCTCCTGAGGCTGTGATCAGACAGAGTGAGTTTGTCAGGTTAAAGACACCGGAGCAGAGCGCTGCGCTTTTGTTTTTGCGTTTCCAAGCAACAGCATCATAGAAACCATCTTCAGTCATCTGATGGGACATTAAAGAAAACTGTAGATAATGTCAAGTTTTTTTCCACGTCCTCCGGAAACATGAGCCGATGAAACGTTTACTGTCCGTGGGAAAGAAGAACACAAACAGTCCAACTTTTGTGGAGGTTGACAGCAGGTCGTACAGGAAATTGTTAGATATAATTTTTTGTCTGTCCCCAGTCAGATAGATTTCAACACTTTGTTAGACAGCGAGTGAAACATGAAACAGATGCCTGTAACCTTTTTAAGACTGCTAATTAGTTTGTGTCCTGCCACGGTGGCACCAGCGCTGCTGAGCCCGTTGGAGGTGCATCAGAGAGGCAGACGATGCTGCTCCATGTCAGCCAGCCAGAATCAATCTGCAGCCTCCTGCTGATTCACATTCCCTCCATCACCGCATCTCTCTCGCCTCCAGACTTCATCTCTCTCCCACCATCATCACTTTCTCTGCAATAAGCTTCCTCCATAATTTGTCCAGTAAAGATGCAGTAAAACACAGCACATTGTACATTAAGTGTTGACAGAATGAGCTCACATCTTCAGAATGTCTATGTGTGATACTTATATCTGCTGCAGTTAGCATGCTAACCAGCTAGCCTGTTCTGTAATACCACTGTGTACCACTAGAGGTGATAGTCCGACGGCCCCCGTCATTTCAGCTGGGAGACGTATACGAACGGAGCGTTCGCCGAGTTTCACAGCTCTGTTAGCGTTTAAGCTAATAATCCATAAAACAAAGACACAAAATGTCAGAGGAAATATTGTTACAACTGTTTCCATGACTGAAAAGACAAATACAACCGACTCCATCTGAGCTCAGGTTTTTCTCTTTGACCAGCTAAGAGTCCTCACAGCGCAGCTGGGCTGTCAACCCACAATGCACCGTGTGACTCGACGTTTCAACTCATCAAAATCAATAAACCCCGGGTTAGAGTGAACTAAATTCGTGATAAACTGAATAAAACTTGGTTCGTCTCTCCACCATCAGCCCTGCTTTGGTGGAAGTAAATCCTCTGCTGATGGCTGTTCTGCCGCGTCTTCGTCTACTATCTGCGGTCGTCCTACTGGAAAACAGGCGGAGTCGGCTGGCGGCTGGTGCCCCCCCAATACCTTCACCCTCTGGCCATATTTGTCAAATATTAACGAGACGAGGACGGTCAGTGGCTGTTAAAACACGTTTAAATGAGACGGTTTGTGATTGGTAGTTAAGGGATCCGTTAAAATTAACGACTGCTTCTGGCGCTGAACTTTCCGTACATCTCAGCACACGTCAGTGGAGATTTGTACTTTTTATAAACTGGGAACGTGACGAAGCCAGAGAGTGACCAAATCTCCAAGATGATTTTTTACCGCCTGTTCCGACGGATCACCAGGTTCCGGCCCTGTCCTGCTCAAACCCTCTCTGGTTCCGCTTCAACACCTGCCTTCCAGCTTAGTGTGTTCCACAAACCCATTTTACTGTTGAGGTTCTTCTCGAGAACACCGCCACAATTTCTTTTCCTCCATCGTCCTCGTTGAGATTTTTCACATTTATGTCACACGGTTGCACAAACCTGATGTCGTTAACATCCGCTGACGGTCGGGCCAACCGAAGCAGTGTCACCACACTTTCTTCCCACTTCTATTGGCCGGGAAGAACGTCAATACGTGTCTCGTGTTGCCTTGTTTCGTAGTGAGCACAAAGACCACAGACAAGCTGAGCAAACACAGGAGCTACCGAAGAAGAAGAAAAGACAAGAAGCCAGAACCAGGACGACGTAATGATCTGTGTCAACATGTCCGACTACGAAGCATTTGAGTTCCTAAAAACGTAGTAAATTTATCAGACGCCCGTGTGCAGGTGTCCGACGTCCCGCCGGTCCCTGGTGGCGACCTCGGGAACTACAGGCCACAGATTAGCCCAACGTCAGAGATCCAAAGTGTGACTCTTGTAACTCCTGTATGTGCAGGCACAACAACCAGAAGAATTTTCTGATTTGGATCAACGAGGAGGATCACACCAGGGTCATCTCCATGGAGAAGGGAGGGAACATGAAGAGGGTCTTCGAGAGGTTCTGCAGGGGCCTTCAGGAGGTGAGAACCAACCTGTTTCCTGAGCAGCAGTCGGTGTGGAGCCACTGGTGACGATTTAAGCACGTGGTTGCATCACAGCCCACCAGCAGCTGGAACACATTGTTGCTTCTGAGTCCTCGTCAAGTTTCCCCCCCTTCCAGGTTCTCCTCCCTCCAATGGGCGGGGCAGCGAGCTGCCTGCTGTGAGACGGCGTCACAATTTCTACTTGATGGTCGCGATGTAGGAATTTACCGTATCACACGTCTTCCTGTTGCTTTCAGTAGCCATGTTTACATGGACACAAATATTCTGAATCAAAATGCTTCACGTAAACACGTCAACTGGAAGATTCTGACTGGACCCGGCTCACCCGGAAAGAAATTATATTCCGAACAAGAGGGTTGATTCTTATTCCGACCCGCGTCCATGTAAACACTAATTCCGATCGAAACTTCCTGTTTGGGTAAAGTTACTCTCCCTGCTCACGTCCTCCTTCTCTCCTCCTGTAAAACAGGAGCATTAAGCATCGCCGAGTCCGTAGTTTGATCATTGAGAACAGTAGAAACAAAAGTAGAACTTTCAGAACCTGGTGCAGGTTCATTCTATAAGAGAGCCGAGTTCCATTTGCAGGGAAAAGTGTGAACGTTTAAAGTTTGGCCACATCGGCGTTTGTTTACAGCACAGGGGGAAGTACAACTTCTGCGGTTATTTTAGGGAAATTAGACAAATCTGCACATGTCAAAATGCTGCTATTCTGATGAAAGCCTGGTTCATGTTTCCACACGTCATGATCGGATGATTTGAATTAGCATCCGTATAAACAGCAGATTCGGTATTTCCAATCCCTCAAGTTTTTAATCTGGTGGAGAAATTTTGCGCATGTCAACAGATCTACTGTTCTTGATACTGTTGCTGTCGGTGTTCCTGTTGCTGTTGCTGTCGGTGTTCCTGTTGCTGTCGGTGTTCCTGTTGCTGTTGCTGTCGGTGTTCCTGTTGCTGTCGGTGTTCGTGTCGCTGTCGGTGTTCGTGTTGCTGTTGCTGTCGCTGTTCGTGTTGCTGTTGCTGTCGCTGTTCGTGTTGCTGTTGCTGTCGCTGTCGCTGTTCGTGTCGCTGTCGGTGTCGCTGTTTGTGTCGCTGTCGGTGTTGCTGTTGCTGTCGGTGTTGCTGTTGCTGTCGGTGTTCGTGTTGCTGTCGGTGTTCGTGTTGCTGTCGGTGTCCGTGTTGCTGTCGCTGTCGGTGTCCGTGTTGCTGTCGGTGTTCGTGTTCGTGTTGCTGTCTCTGTCGCTGTCGGTGTTGCTGTCGGTGTTCCTGTTGCTGTCGGTGTTCGTGTTGCTGTCGGTGTTCCTGTTGCTGTTGCTGTCGTTGTTTGTGTTCGTGTTGCTGTCGCTGTCGCTGTCTGTGTCGGTGTTCGTGTTCGTGTTGCTGTCGCTGTCGGTGTCCGTGTTCGTGTTGCTGTCGCTGTCGGTGTTCCTGTTGCTGTCGGTGTTCCTGTTGCTGTCGCTGTTCCTGTTGCTGTCGCTGTCGGTGTTCGTGTCGCTGTCGGTGTTCGTGTTGCTGTCGCTGTCGGTGTTCGTGTTGCTGTCGCTGTCGGTGTTCGTGTTGCTGTCGCTGTCGGTGTTCGTGTTGCTGTCGCTGTCGTTGTTCGTGTTCGTGTTGCTGTCGCTGTTGCTGTCGGTGTTCGTGTCGCTGTCGGTGTTCCTGTTGCTGTCGGTGTTCCTGTTCCTGTTGCTGTCGGTGTCTGTGTTGCTGTTGCTGTCGATTTTCCTTTTGCTGTCGGTGTTTGTGTTGCTGTTGCTGTTCCTGTAGCTGTTGCTGTTGCTGTTGCTGTTGGTGTTCCTGTTGCTGTTCATGTTGCTGTTCCTGTTGCTGTCGGCGTTCCTGTTGCTGTCGGTGTTCTTGTTGCTGTCGGTGTCTGTGTTGCTGTTGCTGTCGATGTTCCTTTTGCTGTTGCTGTCTGTGTTGCTGTTGCTGTCGGTGTTCGTGTTGCTGTTCCTGTTGCTGTCGGTGTTCGTGTTGCTGTTCCTGTTGCTGTCGGTGTTCGTGTTGCGGTTCGTGTTCGTGTTGCTGTTCCTGTTGCTGTCGGCGTTCCTGTTGCTGTCGGTGTTCGTGTTGCTGTTCCTGTTGCTGTCGGCGTTCCTGTTGCTGTCGGTGTTCGTGTTGCTGTTCCTGTTGCTGTCGGTGTTCGTGTTGCGGTTCCTGTTGGTGTTGCTGTTGCTGTCGGTGTTGCTGTTGCTGTCGCTGTCGGTGTTGCTGTTGCTGTCGGTGTTGCTGTTGCTGTTGCTGTTGCTGTCGGTGTTCCTGTTGCTGTTGGTGTCTGTGTTGCTGTTGCTGTCGATTTTCCTTTTGCTGTCGGTGTTTGTGTTGCTGTTGCTGTCGGCGTTCCTGTTGCTGTTGCTGTTGCTGTCGGTGTTCGTGTTGCTGTTCCTGTTGCTGTCGGCGTTCCTGTTGCTGTCGGTGTTCGTGTTGCTGTTCCTGTTGCTGTCGGCGTTCCTGTTGCTGTCGGTGTTCGTGTTGCTGTTCCTGTTGCTGTCGGCTTTCTGTTGCTGTTGCTGTCGGTGTTCTTGTTGCTGTCGGTGTCTGTGTTGCTGTTGCTGTCAGTGTTGCTGTTGCTGTTGTTGTCAGTGTTGCTGTTGCTGTTGCTGTCAGTGTTGTTGTTGCTGTCAGTGTTGCTGTTGCTGTCGCTGTCAGTGTTGCTGTTGCTGTCGCTGTCATTGTTGTTGTTGCTGTTGCTGTTGCCGTGTTGCTGTTGCTGTCAGTGTTGCTTTTAGTGTTTGTGTTGCTGTTGCTGTCAGTGTTCGTGTTGGTGTTCCTGTTGCTGTTCCTGTTGCTGTTTGTGTTGCTGTTCCTGTTGCTGTTGCTGTCGGCGTTGTTGTTGCTGTTGCTGTCGCTGTCAGTGTTTGTGTTGCTGTCGGCGTTGTTGTTGCTGTCGCTGTCAGTGTTGTTGTTGCTGTTGCTGTCAGTGTTGTTGTTGCTGTCGCTGTCAGTGTTGTTGTTGCTGTTGCTGTCAGTGTTGTTGTTGCTGTCAGTGTTGCTGTTGCTGTCAGTGTTGCTGTCGCTGTCAGTGTTGTTGTTGCTGTTGCTGTTGCTGTCAGTGTTGCTTTTAGTGTTCGTGTTGCTGTCAGTGTTGCTGTTGCTGTCGCTGTCAGTGTTGCTGTTGCTGTCGCTGTCAGTGTTGTTGTTGCTGTTGCTGTCAGTGTTGTTGTTGCTGTTGCTGTTGCTGTCAGTGTTGCTTTTAGTGTTCGTGTTGCTGTCAGTGTTGCTGTTGCTGTCGCTGTCAGTGTTGTTGTTGCTGTCGCTGTCATTGTTGTTGTTGCTGTTGCCGTGTTGCTGTTGCTGTCAGTGTTGCTTTTAGTGTTCGTGTTGCTGTTGCTGTCAGTGTTCGTGTTGCTGTTAGTGTTGCTGTTGCTGTCAGTGTTGCTGTTGTTGTCAGTGTTGCTGTTGTTTTCAGTGTTGCTGTTGCTGTCGTTGTCAGTGTTGCTGTTGCTGTCGCTGACAGTGTTGCTGTTGCTGTCGCTGTCAGTGTTGCTGTTGCTGTCGCTGTCAGTGATACTGTTGCTGTCATTGTTGCTGTCACTGTTGCCACTGCCGTTGTTGCGCTGCTGTTAGCGTGTCACCAACATGCAGACACTGGGCATAGGAAACACAGCTGTGGTTTGGAGGAGGAAGGGGGTTACAGGGAAGTCGTTGCCCATCCTGACGGGTTGGGTCAACACTCAGGTTGCCGCTCACGCCTCTTCAGTATGTTGGCCTGCTAAACAGAACCCGACCGACATGGGAGCGTTGGGCCGATACCGAAATCCCTAAAATGAGGTCATCAAGCGTTTGTCACAAAGAGCCGGAATATTTTCCAGACTAACTATGAACTTTAATTGTCGTAAATGACAGCAGTGCACTGAAATTTAAGAATTGTAAAAGTTTGAACCTGAATTATTCCATATGTATCCGTATGTCTGTGACAATACATCTGTTGAATCAGCTGATCTGGTCTGAGCGTCCGTGTCTCTAACGCTCGTCTCCCGGCAGGTGGAGCGTCTGATCCAGGAGAGAGGCTGGGAGTTCATGTGGAGCGAACGGCTCGGCTACATCCTCTCCTGCCCCTCCAACCTGGGCACCGGGCTGAGGGCCGGGGTCCACGTAAAACTGCCCCTGCTGAGCAAGGTAACCGGGCCACCAGCTGTTTGCCCTTAATGTCTGAGCCTGCAGACACAAACTGAGCCGTGTGCTGGTACCTTCACTCCTGCAGGACCCCCGCTTCAGCAAGATCCTCAGCAACCTGCATCTGCAGAAGAGAGGGACCGGTGGCGTGGACACCGCTGCTGTGGGCGGGGTCTTCGACATCTCCAACCTGGACCGCCTGGGGCAGTCTGAGGTAGGACAAGCTGCTGAGGAGAGAATCGGCAGCGCCGGTCGCCACCAAAGTTACAGAGGCAGAGTGGGGGGTCCGTTTGATGCTCCTCTGACCCGCCTCCAGAGGTCCTATCAAAGCCGCGTCCGGTGTCACATTCAGACCTGTGTGGCTGAATTAGTCCGATATTAGAGCTGGCCACTGTGCGGCGTGTAGTAGACTAGTCCAAAAGCGAGAAGATGTCAGTGCAGGTAGGTACGAGGGGCGGAGCAGTGAGTGGGGAGGGGTGGGGCTAAATTTCCTACATTTCCTACACTTACCGTTGTTCTTCTTGTTAACTAAGTCAGTCACAAAGCTCTGAGGAGAAACATCGTGATAAGAGTGATATTATTCGGAGGCGGGGCTCCCGGTGTCACATTGCACACATCATTTCCTGTTGCACTGAGCCGAGTGTCCGTGTGGCAGGTCCAGCTGGTGCAGACGGTGGTCGATGGCGTCAACTACCTGATAGAGTGTGAGAAGAGGCTGGAGAGAGGCCAGGACATCAAGGTGCCCCCACCCATCAACCAGTTCAAGTAGACACTGACCCCGAGCCCCCCACCCACCTGCGGGCACAATCATGACGTCACACCGCAGCAAAGATGGCCGCCGGTCTGCACGCCTCTCGCTCCTCAGCCCCGCCTCCTCCCTGCAGAGGGACACTGATCTGTAAACTCTGAAGTTCCTTCAATAAACATGTTCTATTTAACCGAGGCTGCTGTCACCTGTGTGTCTGTCCACGTTAACGCGGTAACAGCCTCCCGGACCTCATGAACGACTCACAGTTCCGGTTGTGACACGTTTCATATTTTATCCACCAAAGTCCTCACACGTCAGCCAAAATGTTCCCAATGTTGTTCAATCTCTTACATATGACCTAAACACATGTAGAAATATTAGAATATTTCACTGTTTGAGCCATAATCAGCAAATATAAACAAAAAGCTGAAATATTTCAGTGTCCATGTGAGGAAGGTTGAATGTGTGAGCGTTTTTGGCTAAACAAAGGTTTCAGACTCTTCGTGATATCTCGGTAAGAAGCTCAGACCTTGTCGTGGGGGATGAATTTTCTGCAGCTGCTGGAAACGACTGTCACAATGGCCGACATGAGAGCATCTCCATCGCCCCCTGCTGGTCGGCTGCTGTGGAAGCCCCCTCCCTCCATATTAGCAGATGAGCCAAACTACAAAACTTTTGGTCAAATGAACTTTTCCCAAAAACGTTTCTGTCATTTTAGGTCGTTGTTATGCTGATGTGTGTTCGAGTTTTCATTTTGATCATGAGTTTGGTTTGAATTATTGATGATACAAGAACTTGGTGGGCTCCACCCTCTGATCAGACCCGTCCAGACCCCATGTTTCCTTACCAGCACACGACAGCAGGATGTTTTGGCTTCATTTGTGGACGGTGGAAGCAAGTGGAAACATGTCGGCCATCTTCGTTCAGGTCAGTGTTAGTGTACTAACAATGAGCCATTTTGGTCTTTTAATGGGATGTTTTGACGGTGAGACTGTGGACATATTTCCAGACGTGTCTCTGACGCTCCAGGATGAAGGACATCTCCCCTGCATGTCAGACTGAATATGATGGCCGACTCTTGCTCTGCGGCGCAGGAAGTGTGTCGACTGTTGTGTCAGACTTCTATTGTCTGAGTGATGACGGGACAACAAGGCGCTCGGTGTCCCAGCGACACGACACACACACATGCAGAGTTCCGCTGAGCTCGTCTCTCCTCCTCCTCCTTCCAGATACGACTGAGGAGATAGCGGGTTGCCATGGCAACCACTCAAAGCAGCAGCGGGGGCTCCCGGTTGAGGAGTGAAGGGGCTTTTTGGGGACTGAGGACAGATCACGTGACGGACTCTTCGCCGACTCAAAGAATGGATGAAATCCTGTCGTCCGGCGCTTAGTGTAACCTTACAGATCCGCAGGTGTCGTCACTGACCTGGAGTCAGTGCAGAGGCCTCCCGTCACTCAGGTTAACAGGAGGCAGATCGGACCCCCTCAGTGACACAATGGCTCTCAGATGTTTATGGTTCCATTAAAGTCCTGACGTCCCATGGTGAATAGTACTTAAACTGTCGGCACTGTAAGAGGACCCCCCCCCCCGCCATTGTGTGGTCACGCTTCATTTATCTCAGGTGAAGCTTTCACTCACAGCCTGAACAAGAGAAAATATGAGCCCATGATACAGCAAAGTACTCCTGCAGCAGCCAGTCCGCAGTCGTACCAGTGATGTGATGTGAAAAATGTCGACCTTTATGACAGAGACGTTTTACATTTGACCGACGTGCTGTGTGTCCACAAGAAAATGCCCTCAGACGGCTCCCTCTGCTGGCTCGGTGGTGTAACTACAGCACCTTCACCCTCTGAGTGGTGTTCAGAATCTTCAGCAACATGAACCTGCAGGAGGGGAAAAGCCCCTTCCGAGTCTCTGTCGTCCCTCCGTCCACAGTCTGAGGGGTTGTGACCTCTGACCTGAGATGTGTCGGTTAATTTGTGTGATTAACCTATGAAATCACGCCATCGCAGCATTCACTGAAACGATAATCATTTTGCCGGAGGGTTCTTCCATCCAGAGATGACACGCAGGTGTTAACGTTCCACTCAGTGAGCTTTAGAGCCGCCAGTCCTCATCTGGATAACAAAATCATCAGCATCATTGGTGAAAATATGGCTTTTAGGTGATTTTATTGATTATGATCTGTTATGTCTGTGATCCCAGAAAATGGAGTAAATGACCTTATGATGTAAAAAAAAAAAAAAAAAGTCTTGAGGGAAGTTCAGACTGTGTTTGATATTTAATTCGCGGACCCGACCGGATATAAAATGACATGATTTACCATCATCTTCACATTTTGGCTCCACGGAGGAAAACGGGGAGCTCGTCACACAGTCACTTCCGGGATTGAGAGGGGCGTTTCCTCGAGTCGTGATTGGCTCTGAGATAATGAGGGCTCGTGTGCCTTCTTCTAATTGGCTGGCCGCGGCAGAGTGACTGGGTGTGTGGACCAATGGGACGCTGCCACACAGTGATTAGGAGACGTCCCGCTGCCTGGCCGAATATCTTCGCCGCTTCCACCTCTTTCTCTTCCTCCATCGACCTGCCTACGTTCTCCCCGTCGCTTGAGCTCGCAGCCTCCGTGTCGCGGCTGCCAGGGACTCGGTCCGTCCCCGAAGCGTTTAGTGTTTGACGGGAAGCGGAGAAGACTTTTATCCGGAGCGGGCCACGATGCTGAGGCTGATCCTGTTGGTTGCGCTCGCTGGGTTCACCCGGGCCAGCGATGTGCTGGACTACACGGACGATGATTTCGAAAGTAAGATCGGAGACCACGAGCTGATCCTCGTCGAGTTTTTCGCGCCTTGGTGAGTGTTTTTGACGTCTCACGCGCAGATTGTTAAACTAGCTACCGTTAGCGCTAGCTTACTCGCTTTGAGACGAACACTTTAGCTCACGACGAGCAGCAGCGCATCGTAAACACTGTTTATCGCTACGTGCTTCTAAAAACTGGTTTGTTCGGTGTATAAATTCGGGGTTTTTTTATCCGTCAGTCTAACGTGACGGAGTCTGTTAAAGTGTCCGGTTATTGGCCGGTGACCAAACGTTAGTTTGCTAGCTAGAAGCGGGACAGCGGATTAGCTGCGTTGCGATGTTTCCGAGTGAAACGGCGCTTTAAAAAAAAGTTTGACAGTAAAGATGGTAAAATGTGAAGGCCTGTTTGTGTAACTGTCCCATATCATTTGAAATGGAACAACTCTAGGTGCGAACGAGGCTACCAGGAAGTCGGGGGCGTGACCCTTCACTGTTGTAACTGTGTGATTGGACAGAGAAGTTTTGGTGTCCACCTCTGATTGGAGCAGAGCAGCAGTGACGTGGTTCCACTCTGCCAAACAATATGGTGTTAATACTAAATTTTACCTTATTATGGTGTTTTTACAGCCCTCAAAGTTTGAACCAATTGATGTTTGTACCAAATTGTCAGATTTTAAACATGTTAATAAAAATTAATGTAAAACGACATATTAAGATAAAATAGTTCCTTTATATTTACAAATACATGTGTGTTTGTCAATTTATCCTAATAGGAGGATGAATTTATTTGTTTCAGAATCATGTCAGAAAAAGAACAGTCTTTTCGTGGTAGTCGCAGTCACACGGTCACATCGTGCAGCGCCGTGCTGCATGTTGTTTTTCGCTGGAATCTCATTGTGAGATGTCTCATTTTTAAAAAAGTATTGAACACAGTTTTGGTCACACTTTTGGTCACAGTTTTGGACCCTCGTCAACAACACAAAAGACGAGGGTCGCTGTGTGGACCAGACTCTTCTGCTGGTCCACATCTCTGTTCTGGTTTCCTGATGCTGCTCTCAGGTGAAATAGAGTGGCTGATCTTGGATCAGCGAGGCTTGGGGCAGGCTGACACGTATCCTCTGTCTGTTAGGTGTGGCCACTGTAAGCGACTCGCACCTGAGTATGAGAAGGCCGCCACGGAGTTGAAAGGCCTCGTCCCTCTGGCCAAGGTATTGCATAATAGAGTTGATGTAACGTGGTCCACCTGAACGTAGCACTGCCCTCTGGACCTCTTCAGGAAGTAAATGATTTTCTTTCTTTCAGGTCGACTGCACAGCCAACAGCAACACGTGTTCCAAATACGGTGTCAGTGGCTACCCGACCCTGAAGGTCTTCAGGGACGGAGAGGAAACTGGCGGCTACGACGGTCCCAGGACCGCAGGTATTCGCGTCATATCGCGTGTCAGTCAGACCAGTTTGAAATGTTGCACTAACTTCCCGTCTGTACTGCGTGTCCCTCCGGTCGCTCGCTGCAGACGGGATCGTCAGCTACTTTAAGAAGCAGGCGGGCCCAGCTTCCGTGGAGCTGCACGACGACGCAGACTTCCAGAAGTTTGTTTCAGACAGCGACGCCAGTGTTGTCGGTGAGCTGCAGTCACTTCAGTGTTTACTGTCATGAAACGAGCGGGTTCAGTTTGAGCCTGAGCCCGTTGCCGTCTTGTCCCAGGGTTCTTTGCTGATGTGAAGAGCACAGCTCAGGTGGAGTTCCTGAAGGCGGCCAGCGCTCTGAGGGACAAGTACCGCTTCGCCCACACCAACTCTGAGACTCTGCTGCAGAGCCAGCGCGTCGACGCAGAGTGAGCAGCTCCTCCTGTCGCAGGTTAGATAGCAGCGGAGCGGCTGCCATCGGCCACCGCAGTGACACTTCCTGTTCTGCTTCGCAGGGGGGTTGTCCTGTTCCGCCCACCGCTCCTCAGGAACAAGTTTGAAGACGGCTCTGTGAAATACAGCGAGGACAAATACACCAGCAACAAAATCAAGAGGTTCATCCAGGACAACGCGTGAGTGTCGTCGTCATCCTCCGACTGAACCATCAAACAGTTCAGACTCGGTTTTAAAAGTTCCGTGTAAAGAACAGACAGGAAGTTGTTCTCACGTTCTGTCTCCGTCTCAGCTTCGGGATCTGCCCCCACATGACGGAGGACAACAAGGACCAGATGGCCGGCAAAGACCTGCTGGTGGCGTACTACGACATCGACTATGTGCGGAACCCCAAAGGCTCCAACTACTGGAGGAACAGGTACACGTCGCGAACTCGCCTCCGGCTCTGCCCTATGTTCTGCTACCCATAATGCCATGCTCCTTACGACCGTGTGTCAGTGCACTCTTGTGACCCACAATCCTCTGCAGCCGAAGAAAAGTCGCACCTCGTGCGTTCTCATTCATTTTGTGACTCGTGTATAAAATGAGTATTAATGATGCAGTCAGATGGAGGTGGGGTCAAAGGTTGAGGCTGTAGTAAGTTTTGTGTCGAAACCAACTCCTTTTTTCCAGAGTGATGAAGGTGGCCAAGAAGTTCCTGGACGAGGGCAAGAAGCTCAACTTCGCCGTGGCCAACAAGGACAACTTCAGAGGAGTTCTGTCCGAGTTTGGCCTGGAGCCCAACTCGGACGCTCCCGTGGTGGCCCTCCGCACCGCCAAGGGAGACAAATACGCCATGAGCGAGACCTTCACGTAAGTCAGACCCTCTAGAGGAACGTAGCGCCAACGTTTTTGTTCCAACACGTCACTGAGCACACACAGTTGTGGATCTTGTTCTGTCCTGGACTCTCAGAACCTTTCTGGGGAACTAGCTTGCGTTCTTACCAGAACAAGCAGAACAAGTTCCACCGCTGAATCTGACACACCCACTGAAAACATCACAATTCACACAGAACCAACCGGCCGGTTGTGTTGACGTTGGACTGAAACCAGGATTAACCTCTCATTTAAACCTGACTTCAGTCTGAAACGTACGTTTGAGATTAGGCAACGCCCCTCCGCCGGCCGTGTCTTAGTAGCTGCGTCCTGATGTCGGAACAGTTTGTCGAAGGAGATTAAGTTTCATGTCGGAGGTGATGAAGCTGAAGCCGACGTGCTTCAGCTTGAGTTACCGTGGAAATGTGGTAGGAACTCTGGTTCCTGACCCGGGTTCTGCTGCTCTCTTGACAGTTCTGATGGGAAAGCTCTGGAACGGTTCCTGCAGGACTACTTCGAGGGCACTCTGAAGCGCTACCTGAAGTCTGAGCCTGTCCCAGAGACCAACGACGGGCCTGTGAAGGTGAGACCCCTCCCACATTTTCCCCATGGCTGCAGTGACATATTGACCAATCGGAGACTCTGCGAGGGCGCAGAGTCTCCGATTGGTCCACACACTTTGTCCCAAAGACATCTTTTAGTCGAGCGCTTGGCGGTCTGGTGCGACGCAGCGCCTTCAGCCTTTTCCCCCATTGAGTGAAACGTGACCTGTCGTGCGTTCAGGTCCTGGTGGCCGAGAACTTTGACTCCATCGTCAACGACGACAGCAAAGACGTCCTGATCGAGTTCTATGCTCCGTGGTGCGGACACTGCAAGAACCTGGAGCCTAAGTACAAGGAGCTGGGAGAGAAGGTGAGGACTCGCGATGGCGGAGGAGTCCGTGGGGTTTGGCTCAGGTGGTCCGGTTCAGTGACCGAAGATTCTTGTCAGGATTTTTGTGAACTAGCTAACATTCCACGTTTCTTTCTGCTCCTAAAGCTCGCCGAGTCTCCCAACATCGTCATCGCCAAGATGGACGCCACAGCCAACGATGTTCCGTCTCCATATGAAGTCAGCGGGTGAGTGATGACGCGTCTGATCCGTCCGATCGTTTCCTGTTTCTCTGGCACAAGATCGTGCATTGATCCGGTCGTTATCGGCATCCTGGCCGCAGATGATACGGTGAAATCAGTCGTTAATCATGTGATCCTCTTTAAATCACCTTATCAAATGGTAAAAACACATGTGTACATTTCTCAAACTGAAATGGGGATGTGATCAGTCACTGTTCACCCCTCAATCTTTTTACATACAAAATGAGATTTAAGGAATTATAAAAATCTCCTTTTATTTCTCAGACTAAAAGGACAAAATATTGTAATTTTTCTTTTCTAAGATTTCTTCTCACTTGTGAGTATGGAAGTTTCTGAACTTTAAACTTTAAACTTCACATTAATGATAGAATAACATGTTCTGTCTTAAAGCTGGTCTTTAATTTCTGGGGATCAAGCGTGAGACTCTGAAACAAACCCCTTTCTGCTCTTTAGCTCCGCCCTTTGAGACAGTCACTTTGACACATTGGCTTCCTGTTGTTGCTGCTGCTGTGGTGGCGTGAAAGCACCCTAAAGTCAGACTGTTTCAAACATGTATCATGACTTATTTAACATCTCAGTGGGATGAACAAATCACATGATCGAATCGAATTTCAGTTGATTCGCCGTGAAAAGTCACATCCCTGAGAAATATCAGAAAATACGGTATTAGGGGGATGAAAGTTAACTTTTGCACAGCTTAAATAAGATGTTCTGAAGCGAGTGATGCATGTTAACCATGTGGACCTTCTGCTCTTCAGTTTCCCCACGCTGTACTTCTCCCCCGCTGGACGTAAGACCAGCCCAAAGAAATACGAGGTGAGTGTCGCCGTCAACCACAGTAACCAGCCTGTTTTGATCCAAAGTGACTCTGCCGCCTGCGGTTTCAGGGGGGTCGCGAGGTGAGCGACTTCATTTCCTACCTGAAGAGAGAGGCCACCAACCCCGTGGTGGTGCAGGAGGAGGAGTCCAAGAAGAAGAGGAAGAAGAAGGACGATAAGATAGAGCTATAAAGACCTCCGCTGCTCGACAGAAGGAAGGAGGGAGTCGGTGCAAAGAAAGAACTGAATTATATTCCACTCTGTTAGTGAACAGTCGAATGCTCTGAAGCCACGTTGTGGAGACGCGGCGCTGTGGAGGCGGAGGTGGCCCGGGCCTGCCCAAGCTTCTAAACAACACACTTTATGGGATGAGGGGACGGCTGTTGGGACGATGAACGGAGGTGTGTGGGGTTGTTGTCGTCACAGGGGCAGTGAAATCTTTGTTTTGTAACACGTCTTTGTTTTTGTACATTTGGATGGATTGTGAAATAAAAGGCCCACAAAAACCAACCTGATCAAACTGTTTCATTCCCAGAAACACACGAAAACACAACCTACAGGTGTTTTCTGTAAATCGAAGGTCTAACAAAAACCCCAAATGTAAATGATCGACCCAGCAGGGGTTCAGGTCTCCTCAGTCAAATGGGGCCACTTTTAGTCTTCTGCAGTAAAAGTGTCTGAACTGAGAAAATGTGAACCTCTGACCAAGAGGTTCACACGATTTGACGATTTGTTTCTGAAAATGGTCCAAACACGGTATGGAAGGTGTTTATTAATGACAGGCTTCAAAAAGACATTTAATTCATGTACGGTAGATGGATTATTATGACATAAACCTTCAGGTTTAGAGGTCTTGACCATCATCGAGTTACTTTAACACTACGACAGTAAGCGATTGGTCACTTTACAATAACACTAATGTGCTGCAACTTTCCTCAGAACTCCTGCAGACTAAAACTAGAAAGGGGTCGTTTTGAGAGTTGAGAAATTCGGTAATTCCAGCTCATTACACATCCAGCAGTGACGGATGCTGCACAGACCAAAGAGAACTTTCACAATAATAATCAAATCTCATTAACATTTGGGAAAGTCAGCCACATGTCCATGTTGAAAGGAGTCAGATGAGGCGGTTCGAGCTTCTGAAATATTCACCATCTCAAATAATCTTGTCGGTTTTCTGTTAAATTCAACCGAGGTTATCATTCTTGCAAGAAGGAGCACACACCGATCATCTCTGACCTCTCAGCCGTAATCCTCCAAGCTCAAAGGTTCACTTTGGCCTTTATAGTCAGACAGAAACGTCATACAACACTGTTCCCAGTTCCTTGGCTGTCTGCTGTCTGGTACTGCAATGCCTCATGTTCCCACGTACGTGCTGCGTTCAGATGTTCCCCTAGTTCTAAACACTGTCTATTATGATGGTGGCCACGGTCTCTCTATCTTACACAACAAGCTGCTAGTGAGAGCAAGTGCTCATTTTTCTATCAGGCTGCGTCCTGGATGCCCCTTCTGGAGGTCTTCTGCTGGTAGAGCTGAAACAGGTTACTGGACAGGTGGATTCCTTGAAATAACCTGCTGAGGCTGCTGCTGCCACCACAGATCCCAGATAAACAGAAGATAACAGATGTCTGACTCTGCAGCTGAGGGGAGTAACACACGATTTGAAATACTACAGTAATGTTACCCAAATTCTCTACGTGTTATACTTCGTTACTACTTAAAGGAATATATTCTGGTTGTA
>KV751377.1:5380790-5401506 GCA_001698575.1 Mola mola | reverse complement strand
TGGTCATGTCAGGAACAGCGGTTAGATATAGAACTTGCAAGGCTGATTCCATCAGTGAGTAGTGGCACAGATTTCTATGGACGCGGAGCCAGAGTGATGCCAAAGTGGTTGTCCATCACCGGCTTCACCCCAGCAGGCAACACCTTCATGCAGGCAAGTGCTGCATGAAGGAGGTGAAGAAGAAGAACATCACTGTTAAAGTTTGACATCAATGTCTACCTATGATGTCATTGTGTACGTCTGACATCACTACGTCTGTCATCACTGCATACGTCTGTCAGCACTGTGTACATCTGACATCACTGTACGTCTGTCATCACTACGTCTGACATCACTGCATACGTCTGACATCACTGTGTACGTCTGACATCACTGTACGTCTGACATCACTGCATACGTCTGTCATCACTACGTCTGACATCACTGTACGTCTGTCATCACTGTGTACGTCTGTCTGTCATCACTACGTCTGACATCACTGCATACGTCTGACATCACTGTACGTCTGTCATCACTGTACGTCTGACATCACTGCATACGTCTGTCATCACTGTACGTCTGACATCACTGCGTACGTCTGACATCACTGTACGTCTGACATCACTGCGTACGTCTGTCATCACTGTACGTCTGACATCACTGTACGTCTGACATCACTGTACGTCTGACATCACTATGTCTGTCATCACTAGGTCTGACATCACTGTACGTCTGACATCACTAGGTCTGACATCACTGTGTACGTCTGACATCACTGTACGTCTGACATCACTACGTCTGTCATCACTGTAGGTCTGACATCACTGCGTACATCTGACATCACTGTGTACGTCTGACATCACTGCGTACGTCTGACATCACTGTACGTCTGACATCACTGTACGTCTGACATCACTGTGTACGTCTGACATCACTGTGTACGTCTGACATCACTGCGTACATCTGACATCACTGTATACGTCTGACATCACTGTACATCTGACATCACTGTGTACGTCTGACATCATTGTACGTCTGACATCACTACATCTGACATCACTGTGCTGCTGGTGACGTATCCCTGCTGACCAGCTCGTCACCAACACACAATATTCCCAAAGTTCCCAAATGAATGATTTTATTGAAATTATTGGTATTTCCTCACGTGTCATCTTAGAGCTCGTCGTGGGGTCGTCCCACGCCTCACTTCTTGGTTTCAGAACCCATTTGGGCCCCTGTGTCCAGAGGGAGGTGTTAGCTAGCTCAGCAGACGTCAGTTCATGTTTGTATGTAGATCTTCAAACATTATAATTCAAGTACCACAAACCAGCAAAAACCAGCAGCGTCTGAAGATCTAAAGAAAAAAGCTGCTACATTCAAAGTTTCTGCAGTTACATGTTATTTTATCAAAAAGAGCAAAAACTTTATCAAATGTGAATATTCTTTAATATTCTGAGTTGATGAGGATAATAAATACAATAGGGTCAGATAAACAAAATTAGCAATAAGAACAATTCACATGTTTCGTTCTTCGGTCTGGTCTCTGTGGAGCCTTAACAGCCAATTACGAGAAGGCGGCCGCAGTTCTGGCGAAGAGAGAGGCCACCTGACGTGGGTGACCTGACCGAAGCGTTCTGCAAGACTGGACCTCTCCAGGAAGTGGATGTGTTTTTTCTCCTGAAGGTGGACTGTACAGGCAACAGAGACCCTCACAGCAGGTCTGGTATCACCGGCTACCCGACCTTGAAGATCCTCGAGGACGGGGGGACTGGTAGCTACCTCGGATGCAGAACAGAAGCAGTTTGAAATGTTTGCAGGTCTTCGGATTTTCTTTACGTCTGCTTACTTCTGTCCTGTGATTTTGTTTGTGTTCCTCTCACTGGCGGCAGATGGGATCGTCAGTTCCTGAAGGCAGCCAGCGCTCTTTGCCCACACCAACTCTGAGACTCTGCTGCAGAGCGAGCAGCTTCTTCTGTAGCTGACATTGGACTCCTCGCAGGTTAGATAGCAGCGGAGCGGCTGCTGTCGGCCACCTCAGTGACACTTTCTGTTCCTCCCACCGCTACTCAAGAACAAGGTTGATCGGTGAAATACAGCGAGGACAAATACACCAGCAACAAAATCAAGAGGTTCATCTGGGACAACGATATCCAGATGAGGGATGCAGAATCATCTCTGCTTACGATTTTGCTGGTCTGGAGTTTCACTTGCAGAACATCAGATCTGAATTTGGAATCAAATTTAAAGCTGCTGGCAAAAAGTAAACGTAAGTACAGTAAGATTGTAATTCATGTCGGCGGTAATGACATTCGGCTACGCCAGTCGGAAGTCACTAAAGTTAATGTTGAGTCGGTGTGTGCTTTTGCCAAAACACTGTCGGACTCCGTAGTTTTCTCTGGTCCCCTGCCTAACCTGACCAGTGACGATATGTTTAACCGCATGTCGTCGTTCAACCGCTGGCTGTCGAGGTGGTGTCCAGCAAACGACGTGGGTTTCATTGATAATTGGCAAACTTTCTGGGGAAGACATGGTCTAATGAGGAGAGACGGCATCCATCCTACTTGGGATGGAGCTGCTCTCATTTCTAGAAATATGGCCAGATTTATTAGTCAGCCAAATTGACAATTCAGAGTTGAGGCCAGGAAGCAGAGTTGCAGTCTTACACGCTTCTCTGCGCTTCCTTTAGAGTCATCCACCTACAACCCCATAGAGACTGTGTCTGTCCCCCGTCCACATAAATTCACTAAATCAAATAAGAGTTCACATAGGAACTTAATAAAAATCAACACCACTAATGAGGCAGTTTACAAAGTAAAGAGACTTAAATGTGGACTCTTGAATATCAGATCCCTATCATCTAAAGGTGTATTAATAAATGAGCTTATATCAGATAACAATATTGATTTATTCTGCCTTACTGAAACTTGGCTGTGCCAAGACGAATATGTAAGTCTTAATGAATCCACTCCTCCCAGTCACATTAACACACACATTCCCAGAGACACTGGCAGAGGTGGTGGAGTTGCAGCCATTTTCAATTCTGCCCTATTAATAAACCCTAAGCCCAAACAAAAATTTAGTTCATTTGAAAATCTCATTCTTAGCATTTCCGATCCAACCATGAAAACTCCAATTATGTTTGTTATAGTGTATCGAGCACCTGGACCCTACACTGAATTTTTATCTGAATTTTCAGAGTTTCTCTCAGCTTTGGTCCTCAAAACAGATAAAGTCATTATTGTAGGTGACTTTAATATCCATGTAGACATTGAAAACGACAGCCTTGGTACGGCATTTCTCTCACTATTAGATTCATTCGGCTTCTGTCAGTGTGTACAAGAATCAACACACACTTTTAATCACACCCTTGATCTTGTTCTGACATATGGCATTGAAATTGAGCATTTAAATGTCTCTGCGCAAAATCTGCTTTTATCAGATCATTATCTTCTAACATTTGAATTTCTGCTCATCAACTATAAACCAAGAGTCACTAGTTATTATAGCAGATGCATATCTGAGGACACTGTTGAAAATTTTAAAGAAATTATTCCCTCTGCATTAATTTCAGTGCCATATCCCAAAATAACAGAGGAGTCATATCTTAAATTTAGCCCCTCCCAGCTTGATCACCTTGCCGATTTCACTGCCGGCTCTCTACGTGCTTCACTCGATTCCATTGCCCCAGTTAAAAAGAAAACAAAACCAGTAAAGAGACTAGCTCCGTGGTATAATCTTAACACTCGCAAGTTAAAACAGAAAACTCATAAACTTGAAAAGAAATGGCGTTCCACTAAACTGGAAGAGCCACACATGGCCTGGCAGGATAGCCTTAAAGTATACAGGAAGGCCCTTCGCCGAGCAAGAAAAGACTACTATTCAGCGTTGATAGAAGAAAACAAGAATAAGCCCAGGATCCTTTTCAGCACTGTAGCCAGGCTGACTGAGAGCCATCATTCTATTGAACCATGCATTCCTAGAGCCCTCACCTGTAATGATTTTATGAACTTCTTCAATAATAAAATTAGACTTATCAGAGAAAATATCCTACACTCCACAGATTCCAGTTCAGCAACAGGAATTATAGAGGCTGTTATTAGTCCTGATGTGTGTTTGGAAAGCTTCCATCCAATTGACCTTAAGGAACTAACGACAACATTATCTTCATCTAAATCATCAACCTGTATACTAGACCCCATACCTACTAGGTTGCTCAAAGAGGTTTTACCCCTAATTAGAAATCCACTACTAAACATTATCAATCTATCCCTTGTAACAGGTTATGTGCCCCAGTCATTTAAAGTAGCTGTAATTAAACCGCTCCTAAAAAAACCTACCCTAGACCCAGAAGTTTTAGCCAACTATAGACCAATATCCAACCTCCCCTTTCTTTCAAAGATTCTAGAGAAAGCAGTAGCGAAACAACTATGTGGCTTTCTTCAGTATAATAGTCTATTTGAAGAGTTTCAGTCAGGTTTTAGAAAGCATCACAGCACAGAAACGGCATTGGTAAAAGTTACAAATGACCTCCTCACTGCATCTGATGCAGGACTTATCTCTATACTAGTCTTATTAGATCTTAGTGCAGCTTTTGACACTATCGATCATCACATCTTACTACAGAGGATGGAACACCAAATTGGCATTAAAGGATCTGCTCTAAGATGGTTTAAGTCCTACCTATCTGATAGATATAATTTTGTTCATGTTAATGATGAATCATCAAGATATGACAAGGTTAGTCATGGAGTCCCACAAGGTTCTGTGCTTGGACCATTACTATTTACTCTATATATGCTTCCTGTAGGTAAAATTATTAGAAAGCACTCCATACATTTTCACTGTTATGCAGATGACACACAACTATACTTATCAATGAAGCCAGATGAAACCCATCAGTTAGCTAATCTACAGTCATGTCTTAAGGACATTAAAAACTGGATGTTTCATAACTTTTTAATGTTAAACTCTGACAAAACTGAAGTCATTGTGCTGGGCCCCAAACACATTAGAGACTCATTATCCAGCAACATAGTTAATCTGGATGGCATTGCCTTGGCCTCCAGCACCACTGTCAGAAACCTGGGTGTTATCTTTGACCAGGAGCTGTCTTTTAAATCACATGTTAAACAGATTTCAAGGACCGCCTTCTTTCACCTCCGTAACATTGCTAAAATCCGGCACATCCTGTCTCAACAAGATGCAGAAAAACTAGTTCATGCGTTTGTTACTTCCAGGCTGGACTACTGTAATTCTTTATTTTCAGGTTGCCCTAACAAAATTTTAAAAACTCTTCAGTTAATCCAAAATGCAGCAGCGCGTGTACTGACTAGAACTAATATCAGAGACCATATTTCCCCCATACTGGCTTCTCTGCACTGGCTCCCAGTTAAATTCAGAATAGAATTTAAAATCCTTGTTCTCACCTACAAAGCTATTCATGGTCAGTCACCATCTTATCTTGAACAGCTCATAGTACCCTATCGCCCATCCAGAACCTTACGCTCCCAGGATGCAGGGTTATTGGTGATCCCAAGAATTTCCAAAAGTAGAATGGGAGGCAGAGCTTTCAGCTATCAAGCTCCTCTCCTGTGGAACTATCTTCCAGTCTTGGTACGGGAGGCAGACACACTCTCTGATTTTAAGAGTAGGCTTAAAACCTTCCTTTTTGATAAAGCTTATAGTTAAGCCTGGCCACATTAGGAAATGAGATCCTGTGACTTGGATCCTGTGACTTGGATCCTAGGCTGGGTTTCCAAGTGCAAATCGGGACCCACAGATCACAATGGCTTCTGGATCAATAGACTACACCTGCTTCTGGACCACTACACTTCACATATCGCTGGATTTACAGATTCTACATACTCTTGGACTCAGCAACACCCAGATCTTCCTACATGGAGTACAATGACTCCTGGACCAACAGAGTCCACCTGCGTCTGGATCACTAGACTTTCCATACATCCGGATTTATAGAATCCACAGACTCTGGGACTCATGGATGTTTTATACATTCTAAGTGAACTGTTATTATCATGTTTTTGTGTTCTGTACAAGTGACATTTATTGCACGTCTGTCCATCCTAGGAAGAAAGATCCTCCTCTGTGGTTCTTCCTGAGGTTTCTTATTTTCCCTGTTTAGGGTTTTTTAAGTTTTTCCTCACCCGGTTCAAGGGTCTGAGGGCAGAGGATGTCACATCTGTACAGTTTGTCAAAGCCCGGTGAGATAAAGTGTAAATTGTGATTTCGGGCTATACAAATAAAATTTGATTTGATTTTATTTGAATTTGGGTTACAAACAAACAAACAAATCTTTCTGATTTCAATTTGTGGTCGGATCCAGTCTCAGCTGTGGAATCTGCCCCAACACGAGCAGCAACAACTCAGAGCTGCTGACTGGGGAAAAACCTGCTGGCGACTTGAGGAACCCTCGGGACTCCAACTGCTGGAGGAACAGATACACGTCCCCGAAGACGGTGGACTCTCCTGGTTGAAGCTCATAGCTCACTCTTCTTGTCTGTCCTGGTGAGATGCCGCCTTGGCTCCACATTATCAAAGGCACGTTTGTGGAACGAGACCAAACTCTTCATTTCCACAGTGATGAAGGCGGACAGCAGCAGGCTGAGCTTTACCGCTTCAGAGGCGTTCTGTCTGAGTTCTCGGCTCTGCCTCAGGTGACCATCTGCACCGTACAGGGAGACAAATACACCATGAGGGAGGAGGTCACGTAGGTCTAGCGTTTACACGCGTGTTTCAAACATGAACAGGATATAAAGCCACAACAAAAACAGGCTCGAGTCACCTTTTTCATTTATTTTGAAACATTTAACTCTGGTTATCAGTAACGTCAGTGAAAGATGTTCTGTCCGGATTCTGTGTTTGTGACGGCGACTGAAACACGTTCTGCGGCTCTATTGGAGAATCTGATGGGAAGGCTCTGGAGTGGGTCCTGAAGTCTGAGCCCGTCTGTGAAGGTGAGGCCTCCAGGATAAGGCGGTGTGTCTGAATGAGCGGTTCTGTTTCCACCGTCTGCTGGTCCGTTGTTGGTTGGCCCAGATCAGATCGGGTTCTCTGCAGCAGTACGTGTTTTAGCAAATTTGCTGACTTTAAAAAGGACTCAAAGTAGACACAAAGTGACCCATCAGTCCAAAAAGATGTGTGAGTGTCGTGTTGGCTGAGAACTTCAACTGGGCGAGCTGGGAGAGAAGGTGAGGAGCTTAGTTTAATCGTCCTTCTTTGTCTCGTCACCAAACCAGAGGCACTCAGGAGAACACAGACTTCTCCAGTCACTCCAACATAGAGTGAAACGGTAATTCGTGCACCTCTCCCAATCCTCAAACCAAGTTTAGTAAGAAACCATCCCATAGTTTTTGTGTAATCCTGCTCACAAACAAGCGACCCGTAAAGAACAGTACTTCAACCAGCAGACTGCTCTTTGTGGTCTCTTCGTCAGACCAGACATTCCGACTGTATTCAACGAACTCGCTAACATTTAACGTTTCTCAAGGCTCGCACACGACGCCAACATCCCCAAGATGGACGCCACAACCAATGATGTGCCACTTCCGTATCAAATCGATGGTTGGGTCATCAGCGTCGTCTCTACTCTGCCTTGTCAATATGGCTCAAAATATCGGAAACTCTGTTGATACTTTTGGATCATTCACATGAGATATAACTTCGCGATACTTCCCATGATTATTAGCATTATTCTCAGGGTGTGAGGGTTACACTGAATATTGGAGTAACGTCTCTGTCACAGCAGAGGTAGCAGCAAGCTCGTCAGCTCTCCGGCTAAGCGTCTATCAGCACACTGACCTGATGTTTGACATCTCAGTTCTTCCTAAGGCTGCTGCTTGTTGTGCTGTTATTGGTTTGGCTAACAGCCAGACTGAACGAGGCTAAATTTTGCTTCAACGACATCACCGGCAGAGGAATCAGGAATCATAAAGCGCAGCTGCAGATCACCCTGCGACACGCTTCAGCTGGCTATGAGAACCAGTGATGTCACACTTTACTAGAGAGGATGGCCCGCCTCCTTTATAAACCCCACCCACAGTAAGTCGCTGCCGATGCGCCTCAGGGCTTCTCGTGGCCTCCTCCACATGATGTGGTGGTTCGCTGTGAGGGGGTGTTCCCACACTTTTCGTCATCTAAACTGAGGGTTCTTACTTCCTGCTCGGTGGCGGGAACACATTTCAGGTTTGGTTAATGGCGTAAAGAGCTGATGGAGCAGCGCGGCGTCTTACTGACATGACCTTCGCTCGTCCAGGTCTTTATATAGGTGAAACCAAACAGCCCCTCCACAAACGCATGGCACAACACAGGAGAGCCACCTCATCGGGACAGGACTCAGCTGTACATCTGCATCTTAAGGAGAAAGATCACTCCTTTGAGGACTCCAATGTACACGTTCTGGACAGAGAGGACAGATGGTTTGAAAGAGGAGTAAAAGAGGCCATCTATGTCCACTCGGAGAAACCCTCTCTAAACAGAGGTGGTGGACTAAGACACCATTTGTCTGCTACCTACAATGCTGTCTTGGGAGCCCTCCCCAGGCGGTTTAACCCCCATACACACCTGGGGCCATGTGAGCCCAAGGTGTCACACGAAACCAGGGATGAGGGGCAAACACTCTCGAGTGATTCACACCTGGGCTCATGTGACCTTAACGATTCACATGATGCCTAGCCAGAGGACCGCTGTTGCTTTCAAACTCGTCCTCTTTGTTGGTGATTGTCTCTACCCACTCGGGGTTAAATACCTGGGTTTCCCGCACTGACACTCAGAACTGAAGAAGCCTTTCGGATGAGAGGCGAAACGTCTTCAAACAAGATAAGAAGTCCAGTTGCTTCCTACTAAACACTCCGAGTTCTCCATGAAACGTTGCACCTGTTTGGTGCAATAATCTGGCCGGTCAGCAGAGGGCGGGGCCGCAGCTGTTGATCCAGGCTCTTTCTAAATGACACGAAGAAGAGAACGGGCCAATCAGCGGGAGAGTGAAGGTGGGCATGTCCGGGCATGGTCAGGTTGTACACGTGCTACCTCAGACGGTAACGTAGTGATAATTCTTCTCTGTTCTGTTGTCGCTTCGTGTGTTAGAACCGTGTCTGTATGACTCTTCCTCTAATTCGAAGGTTCGTGATAACTGTGGCAACGGGAAGAACGTGGCTGTTAGCCGTTAGCTGCTAGCGTGTGACGGTTCTCCCGCTCGGGGACGTGTATGGTTCTGTGTGTAGTTCTGTTTGTACTTCTGTCCGGTTCTGTGTACAGGGGAATGCTGAGCTCGCCTGTCCCTCTAACATGTCCCACAAGTGGCTGTTGCTGTATCTCGGTGATGGGATACATAGAGAGGGAGGGAGGGATGGGTGCATTTTTATCTCCTTTTCTCCTCATTTTGTCAGCCGTGGCGTCGTTGTGACCTTTGAGTTATGTTTTAATTCTTTTGAACGACAGTTCCTTCAGTGACTGACTTCTGCGTCGTGGGCGGAACCGGCGTCTCTTCCTGCTGTTGGTCTTCAGAAATGACTGCACGGCTCATCTCATTTTTTCATGATGCCCAAACCGGGAAGAAGAGATAAAGCTGCTTCATGCAGAGAGGCCACGACGCTTCATGCCACGGCGGGTGCCGGAGTCGACAAGACATGCCGGCGAAACACGGTCGTCTACAACATGAAGAGGAAGGTCGACGAGTTCCGGCGGTCACAGGAACTGGTCGGGAGGTCTGAGTCCAGTGACACTGAGCTCGCTCTGATACCTGGACCCCACGCTTTAGTCTCCGCCCTCAGAGACAGCTGGGAGGTGGACAGCGGCTTCTCCGAGGCGAGTCCCCCCGCCAGCGGCCGCAGCTCGCCGTGCCTCGGCTCGCGCTCCACCGCGGTGGTGGCGTTGGACTGCGAAATGGTGGGGACGGGGCCCGGCGGGCACTGCAGCGAACTGGCACGCTGCAGCATCCTGGATTACCACGGCAACGTACTGTACGATAAATACGTGCGACCGAGTCAGCGCGTCACGGACTACAGGACGCCTTGGAGCGGCATCAGCAAGCATCACCTGCGCGACGCCATGCCGTTCAGCCAGGCCCAGCAGGAGGTGAGACCCACAGGAGGGAGGACCTTCACTGCTGAGACACATCCCACAAACACAGTCCGTCACACGTGACGCAGGTCACAGTGGTGGTTTGTAGCGCCAGCTCACCTCCAGCTGCAGCAGGTGATGATGAGGAGGGGCCGTGTTCAAGTTCACGTCCAGATTGTCAGCAGTCTTCTTCTGTGGTGTTTCTCCTGCAGATCCTCACTATCCTGCAGGGGAAAGTGGTTGTCGGCCACTCCATCTACAACGACTTTGACGCGCTGGACGTGCTCCACCCAGGTCACATGGTCAGGGACATCGGCGCGAGTCGCCATCTTAGCCGATTGGCTGGTTTCCCCCACAAACGCTGCCCCTCCCTCAAAATTTTGGCCAATAAGCTGCTGAACAGGCAGATCCAGGTAAGACTCGTTCTCTTCTTCATGTGTTTTTGAGATGTTGAGCAGTTTTTTTTTTTAATGTTTATAATTTTTCAATTTTAAAAGCAAACAAAAAAAATACAATACATCAAAGACAAAAACAGACAGTCTGCCAGTTCATGAAAACAGTACAAAAGTAAATAAATGTAAAGGTCCATGTCAAGCCACACGGTGTTTAGAAGAAAAGGTTCCATAGAACTCAGAGAGCTGGGGATGAATCTGAAACACCAGCGCCCACTAGGGTCAAGATGATTAAAGTGCAGGTTGGTCAACAGTGCTGCATCCGCCCTTTAATGTACTCCGTGAAGGGCCTCAAACCTTTAATTTAGCATGTGCATTAGACTTAGTGTACCGAACTTGTCCCACGGACCTGAACCGGGAGCTGGTTCCAGAGAAGAGATGCCTGGTAGCTGAAGGCTCTGCCTCCCACATTACTTTAAGAGATCCTAGGAGCTACCAGTTGGCCTGTATTTTGGGAGCGCAGCGTTCTAATTGGGTGATGAGGCACTATAAGTTCTTTAAGATACAAAGGTTCCTGACCATTTAGAACTTTGTAGGTGAGGAGAACTAAAAACCTGTGCTGGATTTCACTGGAAGCCAGAAGCTAGAACTGGAGAAATATGATTAATTTTTCGTGTTACAGTGAGAACACGAGCAGCAGCATTTTGAATCAGCTGGAGAGTCTTTAGTGACTTGGTTGTACAGCCTGATAATAAGGAGTTACAGGAGTCAAGCCTGGAAGTGACAAAGACATGGACCAATTTTTCTGCATCATTTTGAGACAAAGTATCTGATTTCTGCAATATTACGTCAATGAAATAGGCAGATCTAGAGATTTGTTTTATGTGGGAATCAAAGGACAGATCCTGATCAAAGACAACTCCAATGTTTCTTACAGTGCTATTAGAGGTTAAGGAAATTTGTCCAGAGTTACGATGTCATTCAGTAATTTAATTTTGAGGTGTGTAGGACCAAGGACAATAATTTCAGTTTTATCTGAATTGAGCAGCAAAAAATTGCAGGTCATCCACATTTTAATATCTTTAAGACAGGATTGAAATTTAGTTAGTCTGTTGGTTTCGTTAGGGTTGAAGGATAAATAGAGCTGGGTGTCATCTGAATAGAAGTGAAAATATCATGTTTTCTGATAATGTTACCTGGAGGAAGCATATATAAAATTAAAAGAATTGGTCCTAATACTGATCCCTGTGGAACTTATGTTATTCTCTAGTTCATCTTAAGACTCAATAACAGGGAGATGATTGTTACGCTATGAACTGTTAATTAAAGGAAGTGTTATTATCTGCTGCACGCACACTTAGTTTGCTCTACCCCCGCTGCTCATCTGCCACAAACCAGTTAGAGCCGGTCTGGCTACACATAGTTGAAGAGTACTGATAGCAATCAGGGAAGAGCTCCTCCTCTGCGTAGGAGGAGCCTAGAAGGTATAAATCGATGTGTAACCTGGATAACGGGTATCTTTCTTCTACTCCACCCTTAAGGTGGTGGGACAGAGGGCTCAGCGCCGACTCTGTATCTACTCTCTGCGTGAAATAAACAAAGGCAATTGGACTCGAAAAGTTGAAGAGTGCTTTATCAACCTTTCCACTAAGGTATAACGATCCTGGGCAGAAGGAGAGGAAACAATTCCTCCTTCAACAAACTCCATAGCTAACTTTGGTCTACATAGAAGAGTCATTGTTAACATGTACAATTTGAGTTCTGTCAGATAAATAAGATTTAAACCAATGCTGCTCCCTTAATGCCATTTAAGTTGTCTAATCTCTCTATTAGCATCTGATGGTCGATGGTGTCAAACTCTGCACTAAGATCCAACAGAACAAGTACAGATAGAAGTCCCTTGTCTGATGGAATTAAAAGTTCTTTTGTAACTTTGACTAGTGACGACTCTGCTGATGCTCTGATGCTTTCGAAAACCTGACAGGAAAACTTCAAATAAGTTATTGGTCTGTAGAAAATCACCTAACTGATTTGCTGACACTTTCTGTAGGATTTCTGTAGACATAAAGGGAAGGCTAGATGTTGGTCTGTAGTTTGCCAGAACCTCAGGATCAAGTGTTGGATTTTTATCAAGTGGCTTGATTACAGCTACTTTGAAGGTCTGTGGTACGTAACCTGTTATCAGGGATGAATTAATCATGTCTCAGAAGAAAGTGCTAATGAGTTAAATCTGAAACTGCACCATTATCATTGATAAGCAGGAAATCCACAATCTTCGCTGATATGTAGTCACAGAAACTCTCCTGAGATTAACAACGGGTTAAATGTCCAGTTGTATTGACACGTAGTGAGATTCCAGTTAATTTTAGTTGAGAGTGGAGCGCGGTCCAATATAAAAATACTATGATACAGTGAAATAATTGTATTCGGGATTAACTTTGAGTCGACTAAAAAATTCTAGAGAAACTATGATGAGCCTTGTTGAAGTTCAACTTTTTTTTGAATGATTCCTCATTCTTGTTTTGTGATGTCATGATATATGTCCAGCAGAGGGCGCCGTGCAGCTACACTTTGATCGTCTGCTCACTGACCTTGATTATTGGCTGACCTGTGATCAGCTGTGTGGAGTTTCTGACTGTAACGTCATCTCGTTGTTCGGTCGGCTGATGCTGTGTTTCCTGTCTCAGGTGGGGAGGCGGGGCCACTGCTCCGTGGAGGACGCCCACGCCGCTCTGGACCTGTACAAGCTGGTGGAGGGCGAGTGGGAGCGGGAGCTGCAGGACGAGCTGCAGGACGACGACGCCTCCAAACACTACATGCAGGACGAGTACTGGCCCGACCATGTCATCACAGACATCCAATAACAGCGCTCGTGACCTCAACAGATCCTGTTTTGGAGAATGGCCACGCCGGCTCTGACAGGACGCAGGCTCGTAGTTAGTTCAGGAAACAAGTTCAGATTCAACTTTCTCCAGGTTTTGTCACTCCTGATACAGTGTTTTTATTAAATCTCAAATCACAGAGCTGCCTTAACCGGCAAAGGGGCGGAGCCTGGACACTGACGACCTGGGTCAGAATGTGCTGTGAGGCCTGAAGTTTGTGGACAGAATAACTGTTGCTTTATGGGTCAAATCTAACTTATTTATAAGATGTGAGGCTGCGGGTGGTGTTGCTGTGCTCGTGTGGCCGCTTCAGATTCTGTTGAATAGTGACGACTGGTTTCACCTCCTCACTGTTCTAATAAAAAGAAATAATACTTTGAGTGAAAGTAAAGTTTGGTTTCTTCTTTTCTTTTCTCTTTAACTTCTCTTCTGCTGTAACTTCAGTTTGGGTGAAATACCACGACTTCCCCTGAGGCCCAACAGTTCCTTAAATGTGGTGAATCCAGCTCTAACTGGTTCCCCACCGACACTGAGACGCTGCCTCCTCGGCCCGGTCGTCATCGCTGAAGTACATCCAGTTAGTCGGCGTGAGGTTGGTTGGATGTACAGGAGGAGGACGATGAAGAGGATAGTTTGTTGGTGCTGGAACCAGCGTAAATTGTTCAACAGTTTTCTTTATATTAAAGACTTTGTCCTGACGGACTGTTCACCACTTTCTGATCAATTTGGCCATCTTTATGCATATGGCATAAACTTTGGCAAAATTGTGTATTTTTGTTTGACCTTGGAAGATTTCAGCTCGGCTTCTGCAGTAAATCTGAAATTTAGCAAGTACAAATTAAGTTTTGTGCAAAACGTGTCCCATTGAAACTCATTCAAACGGCATTTTTGATTCTGCAGGCATCCAACCATAAAACCAGCATCTTAACTCATTCTGTTCAATGACAGCTAAGATGCTGTCAAAGCTTGGGATCTGTAGTTTTTACCTTTTCCCTCGTGATGACATCACTTTTACCACATTTGGCATGTGGAGCACATACACTCTATGTACACTAGGGGTGCTGGTACAGTTTTTTTTAAAAGTCAAAAACAAAAGGTGAGGCAATTTGATACCGATCACAACAAATATGATTTGTGGTCCCACATCTGATTTTCAAAGAATCATATGTTAAGCGCAATGAATTGAACTCGCAGGGCATTTTCGTGTTCGAAAGTTGGAAACTCGTGTGTGTGTGTGTGTGTGTGTGTGTGTTTAACACATTTTACTCCTCTTGGCTTGTATGAGATGATTGTGATTGTGGCGTCGCAGACATTCTCCTGAATCCAGTGGGTTGGTGTTGTGCTGGTGTGGGGAGATGTCAGGAAGGAGGAGGTCAGAGGTCAACTACAGCGAGAAGATGGTCAGCGTTGACACACCACTGAGCTCTATCATGTTGGGGACACAGTCTGAGGGGGATCAGCTGGATCCTCGTGTCCCATTTCTTGCAGTTTTCAATCATCGACAGCACAAAAATCCCACCGAGCGTGTTGGAAGGACGCCTGCGTGGACCGAACTGAAGACTTGAGGGGGCGCCCGTGTTCTGCTCGGCCCTGGACACAACTGACCTGCTCAGAGCTTCTTTAATGTCAGAGTGTGTGTCCCAACGTCTTTTTGCCCTCCACTCACACACGCACACAGGAAACCCTGGACATGGCCACAGGGAGCAAACAGAGCAGCATTGTTTGGCCGATCCATCTAATTTTGTCCACCAAATCGCTTTATTGAGCAGATCAGGAACGATTATGCAGCTTAACCGTCGGCTCCTTCGTCGTTGCATCAGGAGGAAAACGTGTCGGCGAAGGGAGAAAACCAAACATCTCGGCGAGAAGAATAAGCTGCTAGAGGTCAGAACATATCAGACGAACCTCAAATTCAAACACGGCTGATCCTGAAGACGTTTTTACCGCCTTTAATTTGGCCTTTCAGGTTTTATCCTGATGAAGTTCACTTTGTGGGCTTCTTCACTCCGGAAATACACCATCAGTGAGTGTTTGGAACTGAGGAATCATCGTTCAGTCACACTGAACCCAAATGTCTAGACAGAATTTGAGTATGTGCAGATGAACAACAAGTTATTGTGTGATGGTATATTTTACTACATCTGTCCCACAGTTATCGTGGCCAAAACAATTCAAATTAAAATGTCCAGAAAATGTAAAAAAAAAAAAAAAAAAATGCGTTTTGACTCCTTGACCCAAACAAACAAAAAGAAGCTTAAACTGAATATGTGACCTGATAAAAGATCCACAGGTCAGCATCCTTATATATCATAATATTTCATTTCTTAATATCAGTAATGAGAGATGCAACAACAAAGAATAAGTTCTCTTCACTCAGAGTTAATTTAACGGCCTGACGGAGGTGCAGCTGTCGTTTGACTCAACGAACCAACATCGTGTGGGTGGCAGAAAGAGCTGCCGAAAACTCTGATTATGCTGATTATTATCTCCACGAAGGAAGCTGTTTTGTTTTCAACACGCTGATTTTTATTACTAATCTTGTTCAACCGATGGAGATGCTTTGGCTCCACTCTGTGCAGCTATCGGCTGATGTTGGGTGCTGGTGTTCGAGTTCGAGCATAATAAATTGATGAAACGATTCAGTTATTTCTCCTCAGCCCAGCTGGTTATCAGCATTTTCTGGGCAGCGTCAGACTAAAACACCAGAGGTCACATGATGCAGAGCAGCTGTTCGGACATGTGTTCGGAGTGAGGCAGACTTCCTGTGGAGAACACAGACTCTCTTCTCTCGCTCGATCACGTTGCACAAATCGAAACCGGCGCTCACAATGGTCACTTCTCACTGAGGCCAAGTCTCCTCGGAATGCCGTCAAATCCCCCCCTAAACCTCGTCATTACATCATCGCACCTCCCCCCCGCCACTTTTGTGCTGATTGAAACAAAAAACAGAAATCTGCTGGAGGTAATCTGCTGTGACGCCACTAATCCCACCACTACAAATCATCGGGGCCGGTCCAGCTCACTCCACACGGACCCGTGACTTCACCTCTGCCGCAGGTAAGACCTCGGCTCTCGCCAACTCTCAACGGGTTTGTCTGGCTGCTTTCGTCTCGAACTGACTCCTGGCCGAGTGTGAATCGGCCGCCCGGAGGATAGAAGCGCACCAAATGTGGACGTACAGCGTGTGAGGCACATGAAGGACCTGGTTCCTCACAGATGGTCCTGAACACGTGACCTCTTTAACTTGGAGCAAAGCTCTCGTAACCTGGCAGGTGAACGTTAAAGTGGCAGAAGAGACATCGACGGCGTCGACGACGCGTTGGGAAACAGATTCGCTAAAAGGGGACTCGGTGGGGTTTGAGGGGACACTGACGCCGCCGTAGGTCCCAAACGTTTACGGCTAAGCCGCTCGATTATGAAAGAGCGTAGAGTTAAACCTCCTGCGGGGCTAAACCCCATCAGGGTACCTGTGATGGGGTGCTGAGGGGGATTAATGTGGACTACAGTGTTGTTGTTTCACTGTGACTCATCACAAACTGCCTTGTTCTTCACTTTCAGACGTCCCAGAGCCGACACAGAGAGCCATGGCTGTGGTTGTGAGTATCTGGATTTTCCCTGGATGTCTGAGCCAGTCCAGTCCTCCTGGTTTTGCTGTAACAGAGCTCTTTGTTACTGTTCCCAGTTAATCTCTGATCCACGGTGAACCAGCAGTGTTTCAGGCTTTACTGGGCCCATGTGAGGCAGATTAATCGAACACTGCGGCCTATTGATTACGCTCCTGCAGCTCTGACCGGGCGGCATTTCTTCTCGTGTGGATTAGACGTGTTTAAAACCTCACACGGTACAAACAGGCACCGTGAGAGAGTTAAGACGTTTGGCAAATACTGCAGAGCTCAGTCCCGTCCATAAAAACTGAGCACAGATTGCAGTCAGTTATATTTGGTGATATGGCTCATCTGGGAGCTTGTGGCCCTTACACGTGTGGAAAGGCTGAGGAGCAGCATCAGGAGGTGGAGAACAGACTTGTATGTGATGAAGTCAGACATATTAAAATTTTTAATTCAAGTCTAAATCGAATTAAATGTAGTTTATTTAGTCCAAAATCATAAATTAGGTTTGTCTCAGAGGGCTTTTACAAACTGTACAGATGTGACCCCATCTGCCCTCAGAGCCTCCAACCGGGTGAGGAAAAACTTCAAAACCCTGAATAGGGAACAATAGGAAACATCAGAAGAAGCACAGAGGAGGATCGTTCTTCCCGGGACGGACAAACGTGACACAGATGTCACATGTCCAGATCAACAATAACACGATAATAACAGATTAATATCAACGTTTAGGACGTCCGTCAGTCCGAGGGTAAGTGAGATTTATAAATCCAGATGTATGAGAAGTCTGTCGATCCAGATGTGCTCGGCCGTCCAGACTAGGATTCAGGTCACAGATCTCCTGTTCTAATGTGGGCAGTAGGCGTCAGGCAGGACCAGAAAACCTGCAAGATGATAAAGCACAAAGACTCAAAGAGAAGTAAATCTGGTTTAATGTTTTGTTGGGACATGGCTATTTAGAAGAGCAGGAGAGGAAGAGCAAGTACCTGAGCCTATAGCAGCATAACTAAGGGCTAGATAGTCCAGCCCAACTATAAGATTTATCACAAAGGAACGAGTGTGTCTGCCTCCCATACCGAGACTGGAAGATGGTTCCACAGGAGAGGAGCTTGATAGCTGAAGGCTCTGCCTCACATTCTACTGTGGGAGATCCTGGTGATCACCAGTAACCCTGCATGCTGGGAGTGTAAGGTTCTGGATGGGTGATGGGTAATATGAACTCTGAGAGATAAGATAGCGCCTTCCATCAGTTAATCAGATATTTGTAGCAGCAAAGTGGGAGGAAGCTGAGACATGGCAGCCATCTTTGTTTAGGTCAAGGGTGCTCACACACACGGTCACTCTTCTGCTCTCAATGACCCCCCCAGAGTGGAACTTACCGTATGGTGTCGGAGGAGGAGCAGGCACTCCGGGCTAAGCTGGAGCGCCTCACCGTGAAGGACCACGGGCCCGTGTTTGGACCCTGTGCCAGCCTGCCGGACCACACCAAGCAGAAGGTACACCGACATTCCTCTTCTTATTATTGTTACTATAATGAACTGGAGGCTGAACATGGAAATTAAGCTGGGTTCATGATCCCATCGTGTTTGTAGCTACAGTTTGGATCTCGTCAGCTGCCGTTTCTGTTTGGTGCATCACAACCACAGTTGACAAAGAGTGCACTGACACAGGAAGCAGACTTGGACTAACCTGGTTAGCTCATTAGCAGACAACGACACATGAATATCAGCTCAATAATCAATAATTCTCAGGCTGACTTTGTGACAGTGTGACACTAAACTGTATGGAACCAAAGCAGGTCTTGAGCTGATGGTCCGGTCTGGCCCCCTACAGGCCAAGGACGAGCTGAACGAGACTGATGAGAAGCGGGCGGCGGCGGTGAAGGAGCTGCGAGGAATGATCAAGGAGAAGGCAGATGGGGGCGATGACCTGGCCAAGGGGGTGCAGGACACATTTGGGGAGAAACCGGACGGCCTGCTTGTTCGCTTCATCCGGGCCAGGAAGTACGACGTGCCGAGAGCCTATGACCTGATGAAGGGTACGTCAGAACGGGAGCGGCTTGAGTGGTTCAGTCCAGCCTCTGAGGAACCTCCTTTCATCTCAGATGACGGACGGACGGGAAAAATGTCTGCATACTGATGAACAACAAGATGTGTTCACTTTCGCCATGTTTGACAGCATGTTGAAGCCCCGCCCATCCCGAGCCTGTCAGTCATGACCCCGTCGTAATCACCTGTTCAGCTGAGGAACGTTCCAACCGGCTGGTTCTGGGTCCTTCCACAGCTGCTCCGGTGTTTGTTCCAACTTGCTGCCATCAAATTCACAATAAGAAACATTTACAAAAAGACTGCTGAAGTCACACATGAACTGTGTTTTTGTGGAGTTTTTGTTAAAAACAGTCAGCAAATTATAGAGACTAAATGATTTTATGCGATAAATAACAGTGTTGACCAATGAAATTGAAAATATAGAAGGGACGCCGTCTGTCCGTCTGTCTGTGGGTGGGAGTCAGTGTGTGCCGTCTGCTCCCGTCTGTCCAGGCTACGTGCGCTTCAGGAAGGACTACCCCGAGCTGTTCGAGAACCTGACCCCCGAGGCCGTCCGCAGCACCATCGAGGCCGGCTACCCCGGCATCCTGCCCAGCAGGGATAAGTACGGCCGCGTGGTTCTGCTTTTCAATATCGAGAACTGGGACTACGAGGAGATCACCTTTGACGAGGTGAGCGGGGGATTGTGTGAGAAAAGAGGAAGTGTGCTTAGAGGCAGCAGCAGGTTTGAATGAGCAAACGTGTCAATGTTGTCAGATCCTGCGAGCGTACTGCGTGATCCTGGAGAAGCTGCTGGAGAACGACGAGACGCAGATCAACGGCTTCTGTATCATTGAGAACTTCAAGGGCTTCACCATGCAGCAGGCGTCCGGAATCAAGCCCACGGAGCTCAAGAAGATGGTGGACATGCTCCAGGTTTGTTTTTTTTTTTTTAAATTTACTACATCTACATGAATTAGTTTTTTTGTAAACATTAGAAAATTTGATAAACAATGCTAGTGTGTCACTGTAGCTAAAAACAGACAGCCTCACTTGCTTATGCAAGACCTCGAGGACATGAGCTGTCTGAAACCAACTTAAAGAGGAACTCAGCTTTTTTCAGTATCCCCAACTTTGACTTTCTAAAATTTCACACATTACACATTTTGTCTTGTCAGTATGGAGCTTGATCACTAGGACTGATCGACAAGGCTGTACAACGCAGTTACTGAGTCACCAACACTCGGTTGTTTGACTGATGGTAGCTACGCCATGTTAGCAGACACTTCAGGAATATTCTGAGCGGAGATAAGGCCAAGCATTGGTTCTGAAGTTCCCTCGTGCCCGTGTCATTGCATTGTTTGGCCTTGTCAAGCTAATCACACCTAGCAACAATTTAGCTCAGTTTGCCTGCCCGCGTGCTTCCTCCTGCGAGTTCCTGCTCAACTCAGAGTTTCTGCCCTTTCACTTGTCTGCCAGGACTCCTTCCCTGCCCGTTTCAAAGCTGTGCACTTCATCCACCAGCCCTGGTACTTCACCACCACCTACAACGTGGTCAAACCCCTCATGAAGAGCAAGCTGCTGGAGAGAGTGAGTGAGACGGGAACGCTCACAAGAACGTTTCTTTTTCCCAAAATGCTACTTTACGCTTCAATTTAAGCCATTTTCCTGATATTTGACTGTTCTCAATTCTTCACTCGCAGGTGTTTGTGCATGGAGACGAGCTGGAAAACTACTACAAGGAATTCGAT